>JAQGBU010000003.1:0-173752 GCA_034698605.1 Isotoma decorata
GAGTGAACGCGGGAAAGCCAGAGTTGCGTTGCGTTGCGTTGCGAATGAAGGCGGGAAAGTCGGAGTTGCGTTGCGTTGCGTTGCGAATGAAGGCGGGAAAAGTCAGAGTTGCGTTGCGTTGCGTTGCGAATGTCCAAATGTGCAAGTGTGGTCACCACCACATTTGCCTTTAAGAGTTTATGAGTCGTAATGTGGTTAAGTAGGTTTATTTACTCGCATGATATAAGTCATATTGTCAACTTAAAAAATGCGTAAAATGAGGTAAGCGTGATTAAAACACAAAATGGATTAGAGTATTAGAGGAGTAAAATATAAAGAATCAATCACTCGTGCGAAAACAATAAATAGGCAGTGAGTTCCTTCTGCATTTTTTTTAAACTAGAGAGTTCAGAGTCATTCATTGATTCATAACTAACATTTTAAACTCTTTCATACTTCTTGGTCCTTTAACATTCACAATCACGTCAAAATACAAATCTGAAGTTGTGCCCTTTTGACATGTACCGCATTTACCAATTAAAATCCTACGGGGATTTAATGCTTCAACGTTTAGAATGGGAGATGTGCTTTTTTCTTGGATATGGCTTTATTTTATTTGGAACGCTTAGTAGTTTAATAACAGAATTTTTAGAATCAAAATTTTTCGTGGAAGTTAAGGAAACCTACGATGATGGAAGACTGCTATAAGCATCTAATCCAAGCCATATATTTGTACACAGAAGATGCTACGATTGCTAATTGTTGAAATTGAACATGAAGGAATCCAGCAATAAAAATCAAGATTTTTATACAAAGCTTACGGTTGGTTTTGAATTTGTGTCCTTCTCGTACATATATAAAATTAATAAAAGAATTGAATATTTCCTGAACGTTTTTTCCGTTTTTTAGCATATATAATGTATCGCTTTAAGAGTCAAGTAAATCTCTACACAATGTTTTTAATCCAACGACAAAAACAACAGCTAAATAAAAACAGGATCTATTTCTGTTATAAAAACGTTATAGCATTTATTACCTGTTGTATATCGTTTAGAGATGACTCAGAAAAATATTCTTTCTACATACAGTGATGGATGCATGACGTCTTGTAGAATTCGTCAAAGAATACATTTTGACTTCATCCCATTTTCAACAGAAACCATTTCTTGTTTTATTCACTAATGACTAATGAATCTTAACGTAAGTTTGTATGGTGTAAGTGACATAGTCGCATGACGATAGCATTTAACGAGATGAGGCAGTTCGTGGTACGAATAAACGAATCTAAGAAGTTTTGTTTTTTAGCTTGCAGTTAGTTGTGAAATTTGTTGTGTAATCTATATAAACCGTAAATTTTATGTATTTGGGGAAAAAAGCGTTTGAATTAAAATTCTGCATTATGCAATAAGGTTATTATTCAGATTGACTCTAAATATACTTCGCACTACGTAACAAATTGTATGGCATGTTCTTCCCGATAACCATTGAACTTGATCCCTTGATATTAAAACTACATTTTTATCAAGCAAGATAAGCTTTTGTCTAGAATATTGTCGTGCAGTTAAAAGATCACCTGAATATATGCACTTGTTGATCATTTATATCCATGGTTTAATATTGTCACAACGGTGATGACTTCTTTATTTTTATGAGCTCATTACTTTAATCTTATGTCCAATTTAGAAAAAAAAAATCTACTGTATTAATGTCCGACTGTTAATTCAGGTGGCACAATTTGTTCAGAACACTAAATTAACTTTGTTAACCTGCATAAAAAGCTTTGCTGTATGGGGTTTTGCAAATCTGCAGTTTTAAAGTTATCTTCCGTTATATATTAAAAATACCTAGATACCTAGATTAATATATTTTAAGATAAAATATATTAATAAAATTAAAAATTTTGAAAGGGTTGTTAATGGCATTTTCGCAATCATTTCTCTAATGATTTAAGAATTTGCATTTGGTTTGAAGTTTAAAAACCTGCTGAAAAATGGCTAAAAGATGTGAGTTTTTAACAGGTGATTAATTAGTTCTTCTTGAACTCGTATTTTACAAATTGAGTTAATATACGAACTTGAGAAATTGAGGCAATAAACTTCCTGGGGCGTTAATAAAAATATGAAAAGGGTTTATCAAATTACAAAGGTATCCTATCCTAGACAGCCTATTTTAGTGTAGCAAATAAGTAATAGGTTCGGCCATTAGCTGAAATGCATTTTTATCATGCAAAGATATTTGTCACAGATGGTTTCATCAAGCTCTTGTAGTTTCCACCTTTTGTGAAATGTAGAAATAATCGATCTTCTTCACTTTAATAGTTATCAGTCTCGCTCACGAAAGAATTGCAAGATCTGGGAGAAAACGATCTAAATTAGGACGTTCAGTATACGTACAAATTAAGATTAAGAAAGTATTTTGTACAATTTGTTGACGAAGCATTCAAGTCAGATCCGTCCGTAGCCCGATTTTAAAACCATTAATGCGTGCAAGTCGAAAGATGATGGCAACTAAAGCTTTAGAATTCACCATTGTCATGATTGAGAGTTAAGTTAAATTAATTTTATGGCAATTCTAATTCTAATCCAACTTATTACTCATTCAGTTAATTGCTTGTGATTTACCTGATCCACGATTCATTATTATATAGGAAACCACCAAAGACAAAAATGCAAAAAATTCGTTTTCAGATTGGAACTGATGATTTTGATTTTATATCAAGATTATTCTTTACACAAGACATTCGCAGGTTCATTTATGAAGGAGGACTAAAGAAGTACAACTATCAATAGAAGGACATCCTAAAACACAAACAATCGTTGGAAATACCTGTGAAAATAACTTCAGCAAATTTACCAATTTATCAGACTGATGATCATTACATGTTGATGTGTGATTCAATAATATAATGATATTAATTCACACTAATCAATCTTTACAAGGACGGTCAGAAACTACGGTTTTAGAACTAAACTTAAGTCATACCATAAATGAGTAACGTATGTACATATCAAAACATTAATGTGAACCACATCAAAGAGATAATTTGATTTATTATAAAATTAAGTGGTAAGAAGGACCTTTTTGGTCAATAAAAACTCATGAGAAAATTGTTTTGTTGTCAGCATATTGAATCAAAAACCTCGTCCTGAGACCACGTTCAAGCCAGGGTTTGTCAAGACCAGCCACCAGTAATTTGATAACCTTGTGGAGATTTCGTCTTTTTGATACTATCAAATCGCAAGGATGTATCTGAAAGTCTAACATGTTTTTCTGCGGTCAAACTTCTACCTAGTATCAATATCTATAAATAGTTCAATTGGATTAGGTATCCTATGGAAGTAAATTAGCAGCACAAATGACGCATTCTTTGTTATCACAGCACAATGAAGCTTGCTTTTTGTCCTTTTTTGGCAAACATATAGTACAGGTGACAGGGGGATAAAAAGGAAGGGTGTACCTCCACTAACTTTTATTTTATGTGATGAATGAGTGATATTATAATTTACAGTCGAGCTACTGCTGAGCAACTACAAAATACTGATATTATAACAGTAATAAGCCTACTTAAGTAATTTAGTTATACTTAATACTTGAACAAAACTGCAAGATTACAAGCTTTCATCCCATCACTTTTTTTGAAAGATTTTTCTAGAAATCCAACTCCCCTCATTCTACAATAATTCAACTTGTTTAACATCAAATCTCTTCAGACATGATTATCTTGTCATGTCGACTGAAGTACAGGAGGCACAGGTCTATGGAAAGCTAGTGGTCAAAGTGCCCATTTGTTATTTTGTGTTTTTGCCAATGTCACCTCAAGAAACGTTCCAGTTAAAGTTGAGTTTTATTGCTGAACCTGCCTCTCATTTATTTTTTGGACTTCAGAATTATTCTTATAAGTGTTCCTCTTGAATTAGATGGAAAATGGCTAAACTGGAAATTCTTCTTACGTGCCTTTTAATATTTAGTGTTATTTTATCTCCTGTGAGATCTCAACTAAGGTGAAGATTTTTTTACACGTTTTAGAAAATTATATTAGAAAATTTGGGTAGTCAGTTTTCAGTTTATTGTGATTTTGTGCATACTTAGGAATAGAGATCGTGGCCACAGGCATCGGAACGATTTCAATCATGAAGATGTGCCAAGCAACCAACAAGCTCGTCAAACAGTGGACCCTTGCCACCCTAATTACCACAGAGTAATTGCGAATGAGCCTAGAAGAAGTTACAACTATAGATTTGGATCGGGTGGTCCTAGGGAACATGCATTGTGTGACCGTGATCTAGTTCCTGGTTGGTACCGTTTTAATTCCCTTGCGGGAGATACACTACCAACCTCATGTCCTGGAGTTAACTATTGTGGAACCCGAGCCCCTGTTTGGATGAAAGGTAGGCCATATAACATATAAGCCTCACTTCACAAAAATATTACATTCGTTTCCCTTTTTTATTGTTTTGTGGTTAGCAATTTCGTCTTCTAGCTCACTCATCCGTAAACTATTCTCACTTACATTTCATACTTTTTACTTTTTTATCATCGTCATCCAATCTCTATTATCGATTCGTTCAAAGTCCCTATTGTGTTATGCGCTTGGGGATGTCGATATAATATCATGTACATGTTTTTATTTTTTTACAATTTTTAATATTACATTCACAAAATCTCTCTTGAAATTGCAATACTTTAAATGATATGGCGTATTGTAATAAATATAAGGTTCAAGGTTGTAATTCAAATCCGATTGTATTAATGTATGAGCTTAAAAAAGCCATTAACATGGCTATTTTATAAGCTGTTACGGAAATTTTTAATGAGTGATATTATCTACATTTTTACATTTTTACGGAATACACGCACTAATCATGGCTTCATTGACTTCCCCCTAATTTTGCCGTGACTGTATTTTCTAATGCAGAAAATTTTCAAGAGATTTAGTGTTTTAGTACGATGGACTTAATTGCTCAAGCAGTAGTGTCTTACTGTGGCATTATATCAACGTGTCCTGTCCTGAGTTATAAAGAAAGGGGTATTTTGCATTTAGGCTTACAAAGGATTTCAGTATTAAAAATATTAGCAGATACTTAATAATTTCTTAAAAATATCAAGACTACTACGTATTGATATGTACATACTACTTGATATGTATTTAAACTAAATATCAAGCTTTTCTTTTTAAAGAAATAGAAAATTTCATGCATTGAAGATAGGCAGTTCTGAAATTATTCCAATAATCTAGCCAGGTAAACCCTTTTTGATTTCTTTGAATCAAATAATTCTATTTCTTTGAATTAAATCATTCTAAATGCAATCAACCGTTATATTATTCATTAAGCATGGCTTTATGATGGAAAAAGATGTTCTAATAATAAATTCATATTAAACTTGAGTGAAACGGTTTCATTTAGAAATTGGGTTAATTTGTTACAAGATTAACATTGGAAAATTTCTTAAAAATGCATATGGTGTAGAATTAGATTTAAAAACAAACTCAAATGAAGTTTAAAATATTTTTTTTCAAACATGCACTGTTTCTAGCAGCTTAGTGCATTATTCATTCACTAAAATTTGCCTTTTTGAGAAAGCAAAATACGGACTGGCATATATTTCGGAAGAAATTGTTTAATATTTTAATGATATTGTTATAAGTGACTACAAAGCAGTCCTCATATCACATAATCGATACTATATATTACATTTTATGGCATGAAGCATTGTTGGTCACCCAATAACCATTTGCATTTGCAACGATAAACTCATTGTGTTCCCAATGTTAAATTATATTCACATAATTACAACCATTATTAAACCGTCAACTCCATTCTCTATGTAATTAATTAATAATTCCGCATTTACCTATATTAACTCGAGGCTCTAAACCGGAAAAAAACTATTTAAATTGTTTGGACACAATTCAAAAAGACTATACATTAACATTAGAATGCTCGGTCAGATAAACTTGATAAATGCAAGAATGACGAAATCTCTTCAGTCAATATGTACAACAACCTGTGTAATCCACACTGAAATAATAACCTCATTAAGTATACAATCATTAATCATAAAACATTTTAGTATCGTAAATGTATACTAGATATGCTAATGCAATGTACGCAAAGTTTTGCAAAATTGTAACGGCTGAATGGTTGTGTCAAGGTACAATTCCGAGCGTAGCTGAGGGGATCGTCAAAGCTACAGCCTGCGTTTCTGTTCAAGGAAAATGTTGTACAACACAAATTCCAATTCTCGTCAGAAATTGCACAGATTTCACTGTCTATCATTTACAACCAACCCCTGCCTGTCCCTCAGCGTATTGTGCCGGTTATGAAGTTCCCTGTCCCACAGGACTCTCATCTGAGAACGGATACACGCCTTGTCACTGTAATCAACCGTTTATTGTCACTCTACAGAAAATGTTTTTTTCAACACTAAATGCAACAGATATAGTTTCCTAAGTCAATTGCTTGTACTACCCAATCATGCAACATGTTTAAATAAGCTTTAAGTTGAAATGAACATTTATTTTTTTATACCAATTTGAGAAAGACGTTAAATAGATTTTTTACTTGAAATGTAGTTCCTGTTGACTTACTTGAGACAAAAGTTTCCTATGGTCTTTCCAAAGACGGTACCCAAATCCAATTTTTTTGCGATGTAACCCTTGGGGGACAAGTTGTTCCAGATACTGTAGGTCTTGAAGTGGAATGGCTTGCTGATGACGAATTGATTCAATCTGAAACATTCGGCTTGCTCCAGCAGCATAAAGGTGTTCTCAAGGAAGACAAATGGACTGTTGGCCAAACGGTAAATTAAAGGAAACCTTTGGTTTTTATGGTTATTCAAAGAAAATAATGCTTTGAGAATTTTATTTAAACCCGGATGTATTTTTAGTTTGGTATTTTTTTCAAATATGCAGTTGCAATGTCGAGCACGAGCTAAGCACATGACGATTAACACTTTCACATCCCCATTATTAAGTGAGCCTTTAAATACAGGAGTTTTAGTATTAAGCTCGCCGAACCTAGTAGCAACTGAAGGTCAGTTTTATCTTATCTTAAGTGGCAACAAGTTCTAATTGCAGTAATGATGTTTCCTGAAACTTCAAATAATTTTTTTTATAGGTTCAGACCCTGCATACATTGAATTCCAGACAACAATACCAATTGTTTGTCCTAAAAAGAAAAAGCCCAAGAAAGATGAGAAAAAACAAGAAAAGAAGGAAGAGGAGGCTGAAGAAGAGGAAGGGTGCTGCGTGACCTTTGAAGTAAGCACAAGGGTTTCATCCTCATCTTCTCCAAGATGTGCTTCTGGAAATGCTTATGATTTGGTATGAGTCTTGTAACTTTGTTCAAGTAACATTTAAGCAGGTGTGATTAATAAGTTGGTTTAGTTAAAATATGAAATATTGTACTTTTCAGGTGGTAACAAATACTTGTGCGTTAAAGGTTTGTGCCGATGAATGGAATTCAACTCATAAAATTCCCATTTGGGCTGTAAATGATGGTTTATTCGGTGGGGATCTCGATCCTACTGAGAGTCATTCATCTGTCACTGTAGAAATTCGTACAGCGGAATCAAGCCCACCTCGGTGGCAAGAGATTCTGTTACCTCCACAAGAAGTAGGTTTTTTATAGTTTTTATACTGTCGTTTTTTTATTATTTTCCATCACTTGAGTTATGAGAAATGTCCAAAAAAATGCAAGGACAAATATGATTTAGACTTTATCCAAGGATTTTGGGGTTTTTAATGTCTCTTTATTCTATTGATTAATATGTGCTTACATTATTGTAGAAAGAAGAATTAGTGTCTCAATATATCTCATATTAATTTTTAGATTGAAATTCACCAAGCAGACGTTTCCGAGAAATGTGTTTCAAGCAGGTATCTGCTTACTTTTGACGGAATACGCTATGAAAGCAATTTTGAAGGAACTTTCGTTCTTTACAAGCATTTGACCTTGCCTTACGAAGTGCAGATTTACAGAAAAAGATGTACCCATTCAGACTTATGTAACTGTGCTGTTGCTGTTAGATTTGGAGAAGTGATGATTGCAGCAGATATTTGTACTACGGGAAAAATGAGATTCTGGAGTT
This sequence comes from Isotoma decorata, assembly GCA_034698605.1. Classification (NCBI taxonomy): domain Eukaryota; kingdom Metazoa; phylum Arthropoda; class Collembola; order Entomobryomorpha; family Isotomidae; genus Isotoma; species Isotoma decorata. The sequence continues at coordinate 8,071 of JAQGBU010000003.1, forward strand.
ACACTCTGGATGGAAATTATATTGAACCTGCTAAAATTGCTCATCTACCTCATATTGTCAGAATCGATGAAGGACGTAGTTTTCAAGTGAGTTATCTCTTAAATTCATTTAAATGAAGTTTATTTTATATGAAAGTGTACAACTTCTTGGATGAATCTTTGATGAATACACAATAATAAAAAAAACTTATTTCGGATTTCTATAGGTTGAATTTCCTACTGGTACACGTCTTGTAATGGGACCTAATCTTAGGTCTGTAATGATACAAGCTTCAGCTGCGGATTTAGAGCACACAACCGGTTTGTGTGGATCGTTTGACAAAGACCCTTCAAATGAGTTCTCGACATACAAAGGACAAATTGTATGCGATGCGTATACTAATAGAACCAACTCCTGTGACGATTTTGCAAAATCTTGGCGACTTTTAACTGAACAATCATTATTTGTTGGCTCATTTACAAACGATGGTCATACGGAAGAGGATGAGACTCATTTGGATGATGCCCACAGCCCAGGACATTGCAGTTGCTCAGGGCTGAAAAAATCCTCAGATTTGGAGCTAAGGCCAAAATCTAAACCAGCTTTTGCGTCTCCTTACGATGATTATCAGCCAGAGACTGAACAAACAGAGGAAGAGTCCGAAGCTAGTAAATGTGTCACATCTCAGTGCGTGGACCCACGAGGAGTTGACATCACATCACAATTTATTGATCTGTTGTCGGAAGAGGATTTTATTTATGAAGGTGATGAGTTTGGAACGGAAACCTCAACCGCTCAGCTTCAACCCGTATTTTATGGACAGTCTAAACTAGATTTGGCTTTGGATACTAAATCTGAGGTAACTGAAGATGCTGCAGAAGTTTACTGTCGGGGAGTGATTGAAGGGATGCCCGTAACAAAGCTTTGCCGGGATGTTGCTAATATTGATGTAGAGCGTCACATTAAGTCTTGTAAGAATGAGATTATGGTATGTCGATGGAAAAAATTATTAAATCTTTAAATGTTGTATTAACAATTGATTGACTTAATGAAAATACACATGCCATCCACAGTATACGAAGGCCACAGTCTGGACACTAGATGCTTTAGAAGAATTACGAATGGATTGTAAATATCAAATTTATCACAACTTGAGTACTTGGGAGCCCCAGCTAGGTAGACAGCATGGAACTCCTCCACTTGGCATTTTGACCAGTCTTTGCCTTAATAATTGTAGCAACGCTGGCGTTTGCGAACATGGTGAAGAATAAGAGCTTATTTATTGCTTGAAAACCATTTATTCTTCAAAACATTAATCAACAACATTTTTTCTGACAATTAGGAGTCTGTAGGTGTCGGAAAGGATATTCTGGGGCAGATTGCTCAGTAAATCTCAGTTTGCCTCCAAAACTCACTTCTTTGGGCTTTAAAAGCACATGCGACATTCGAAACAAGGCATGTAGCGAAATTCTTGTATGGGGTGAAAGATTTGCTGATGAAGATAACATAAAATGTCATTTCGATATCTATAGGGTATGACTTAACTACTTAGTAATAGTTAAGTTTAATTTACTTTATTTCATTTGCTCATTTACTAATGGGAATGACTAAAGCATTTTTGTGGGTATACAGACTGTGACTGTTAAAGCCGTCCCAACACTTTCAAGCAGTTTGACAACAAACGGAAAACTACTGACTTACCAATCAGTGATATGCGATATACCAGACTTGCCAGTTCATGACGCAAAAATTGCTTCATTTTATATTCCTGGAGAGGGACTTGAAAAAACAAGGTACTTTTGAAATTTGAAATTATAAAACTTATGTGTGATTCATTTTACTACCAAGTTTTACATGAACAAGGGACAGGGACGATGTTGTTAATTGAAATGATTAAAATTTCAGAGCGCTTTTGCGAATTCGGGTAAGCTATGGTGGCACTGGTACCAGTGCTAGTGATCCCCTGGACTACACAATTTTTGACTCCTTATGCTGGGCCTGTGAAACTCCATTAACATGTGAACCCCGTGCTACACAGAGTTGTAACGTTTTAAGCGAGCCGTTTGGTAACTCTAACGACCCATTCAATACGATACCATCATTTAGTAATCCCTCAGTTGGGTTCGCACACAGCAGCAGTCCACTACAATACTCTCCAGATACTTCCTATGGATTTTCACCCCCAGCTACTTCTGGGCAATACCACAACCACCCTGTTGGACAGCCTCATCCTGGTCTTACCGACTTGTGTACATTACCTAAAGACACTGGCCCATGTCGAAATGACAATTTACGATACTTTTTTGACACATCAATTCGAAAATGCCGTCCCTTCATCTATGGAGGATGTCAAGGAAATTTAAATAACTTTTTATCTGAGCAAGATTGCTTACAATCTTGTGACCGCACAGCCTCAATTGAAGCAAGTGATTCTAATGGAACTATTGTCCCCCACGAAATTTCATCCTCAACGATTCCCTTAGGACAACGTTTAACTCTTTCAGGATTAGGGGTAACGGATCAAAATAAGAAAATCCCAGATAATTGTAATCTTGGAAATAGCCCAGGTCCTTGTGACGAGGAAGTTGTTAGATATTACTTTGACACGGTGATGAAGAAATGTAGACCGTTTATTTATGGGGGATGCTTAGGAAATGCAAATAACTTCATGTCAAGAGATTCCTGTAGGAAAGAGTGTGAAGTTACATAAATCCCTTTTAAAACCCAACCACCCGTTACTTAAATAGGTAAAGTAGTTCATAATATAATGAAGAATTTGTTTAGCAAAGATTTATAACGATTATTTTTTATATGATTTAAGCATCTTCAACGCTTCTATATATGCTTTGCACGTTCAATTAATATTTCTTCTAACGCAAATGTTCTAATAAAAGATTCTACGGAAGATATTTCAAGAGCAAGTCCATTTATTTACGAATATACAATTATATGGGTAGCTTTTGGAAAGTAGGATAGCATAAAGGAAGGAACGGTTTTGTGTGTAGAGATTGTGGACCACTTTGATTTTCCTGCAATAGGGGGCAGATCATAAAGTTCTGTTGGGTAAGCGGTTTAAGCTGTACTTTCTATTTCCATGCAAGCAATGCAATGTGATTCAATGGAATACAAGAGAAAATACACTACATTCATGCTTTCTCTTGAATCCTACTTCTATACACAATACAGCCCATTGGAATTGAGTCTCATCTGCATCCACCCAACCCATTCACTTTTTTTATATTAAAGCTTATAATAAACGACATAACCCTTCACCTTAGGTCAAGCATGTAGTTCACAACCTTAACGATGAGTACCTTACCATCACACTCGTCCTTCAATTAAATACATGAAAATAGTAAAAAATGCTGCCCTGAAAATTCACATACTTGGTTGAATTTCAACCCTTTTTGTAGTTCGAATAGTTCAAGTAGCTTGTCATCTGCAATATCTGGAACACCACTTGTTTGTAATTTTAAACCTAGGTAAATGTGCTTTTAGGCTGAATGTATGTAATTGAAATTAGAATTGATTAACTGGTTTTCATTAAGTTAAACTTAAAGCATTAATCAAAGTTATACGTATTTGCATTTGTACATAAGGTAAACAGCAATAATGATGCAGAAACTAGGAAACAGATTTCAGGTCTATCTCTTTAAACAACTAAAAATCTTGGGGTTTCACTTCAAACGAAAAAGGAAGGAATGCCACGGCACGGAAAGAGATTTAAAGAAAAAGGCAGTACATGGGGAACATGACTCACATACTAAAGGAATGAATGAGAAGAAAGGACCAGTATACGAATGACAACATGAACCAACAAGGATTTCTCAAGCATTTATGACAACAGGAGAAAGTTGTGAGTAGTTGTGTAGTAGTTGTTTCCGTAAACTGTTTTCTCGAGGAAAGTCACCCAAGTTGGTGTTTGTGGTTGTCGGTTGTCTATGGTGTTGCTATTTTTTCTGGTGAACAACTGTAAATGAGTGGATCAAGAAGTGATTCTGAGCTTTCTTCTTTCAACTGTATTTATTACAAGCTAGTGTCTCTAGATGCTTAATAGTATTAAAGTAGACGTAGTAGTAGTAGAGGCATCTCCAGTTGTTGCTTGCTTTCTTCCTTTCCTAAGTGTACCTCCTTATACTCTCTACTTCTTGGGTACTTTGTTACTTAGTGAAAGTTTAGAGGATGGTAGATGAAAGAGAATGGGATGGGAAGGGAATAAAGGAAGTTAGTATAAATACAATAAAGGAAGGCAATAGCCGTACATGGATGGACAAATAAATGAAAGCAGATGCGGTTAACGTCTTTACTTGTTCATAATAAGAGAACAAGTAACACACTGGGGAGTCTGTGTCTTGTGTCCCACTAAATAATAATTTCTCACCGTTTACTGTCATCCTTCCTTCGTGGTGTGCCTCTGCCTGCCATCCCATCCACCACGAACAAACACCAAAACCCGGTACTGGGTACTACGAACATACCAAATATATTTGTAAGTGCTCCCTCATAATATTATCCAACTAAAGGATTCACCCGTCATAAATAAATACTCTCTTCTGCTGTCTGTCTGTACTCTGTCTTTTGAGCCTTTTTGTATTTATATAGCTTTGTAGTAGTAGTGGCAGGAGTACGAATGTCTTTGCCTATGTGGTTTTAAATAGTGGATGCATGTTAAGTACAATGGTGGGAGAATGTGCCAAAGATACCGGTAGAAGAGGAGGACAAAGCAGGGGTAGAAAAGGAAAAGAGTATTATAATATGAATAGAGTTATCATAATATCATGATAGGATGTGTCTAGTAGAATTTTATAATCCATAATAATAATAACAGCATTCTTGGAAATCCTCCGGGAAAGGAGAAGCCAATTGGAGTGGGGAAACGAAGGAGGAATACGGATTTTATAATGTTTCGTTTTAATTACTTTGGTTTTTGATGACTCTTCTTTTATTGTGGGGAAAGAGTTTTCCATAATAATAATATAATATTACTAAAGCAAATAATACTACTCCTACCTACTTAATACACATCTACAGAGTAAAAGTACAGACAGACAGCACAGCAAGCAAAGTAGGAAAGGCATTAATTCTAAAACTTAATCCGAAATCCATGCACACCTTACACTACTACTTATTATTACTGGTTATACATTTTATGCCCTTGTACTTGGTTCTAAGTTGTACTCAGATATCTCCGCTCTTTATTCTAGAATAGAAAATATTTATGATATAATGGAAAGTTGTAAAATTACAATTATGTATTTAAAACTATGCGATATACATTGTTGTCCATGAATTCCCTTTTCTGTCGTTAATTCTTTATTCTTGGTATAAAAATAATCACAGAGATGTAGTAAAATTAAAATCTTTAAAATAGCAAGGGGTACTAGTGCAGTGATGGTGGTGGTACTAACTCAATAGAAAAAGATTAGTCATCTACGAAAAGCTTTGCATAACTCGTTGAAAACCAAAATGCATTCGACACCTATATCTTCATGCTTTACAAAAATAGAAAAATACATCTTTCCAGGATAACTCCTACTGAGATAACAACTATTTATCAAATAATCATATTAGACTAAATAAACTTCCCCCATGAAGAAAAACTCCTAGTCTTATCCTCCCACATGCCTAGCACTTTAATGGATATTAAACCTGACTTATCTATCTTCCAGAGAGCATTTTCAAATTCGAGAGTTTCTTTCTACATGTATAGTTTCATCTTTATAATAACTACATTTTAAGACGGCATTTTAAGAATTTAAATAAAATTATAAATGTGTTAATTTCTTCTTGTTACTGTCAGGATAGAATATAATTTGAAGTAGGTCATAAACGTGTCCCTTTAAATTAATCAGAGGTTAAACAATGCTCCTCATTTCTGCAAGAGACATTATTAGCTGTAGCAAAGTCTTTGTAAAGGTATAAATGCATCTAGAAGGAAACCCAAAATACAATAACCAAGCTAGGACTATTATTAACATTAACAAGCTGGTTAAAACAAATAAGAGAAAAATAAAAACAAAGCTGAAAGGAAGTCGAATGTGTATTAAAATCCAGAACAAGAAGAAGGGTGATGGGAAGGTTTAAGTGAAGATGAGTTTGTTTGTTAACTGACAAGGAACAGAAGAGGAGACTTTCTCTCTAAAATGGAGAAGGGCACACACAGGCACGAAGGCAAGATATACTCTTCATACTATTATCTGGTCTAGTGTATCGGGTTGTATTGTCTGTTTTAGACTAAAAGTCGGTAAAATCGGATGGGATAGATCCTTGCTTTTCTACTTCCATGGTAAAACATTTGGGGCAAACTTGTGTTTTTGTTGTGGAGGAAGGGAACTAGACGTGTTGTTGGTTTAGAGTTAGTTAGTGTTTAGAGTTTGTTTTTTTTCTCTGAGAGAAGAGAGAAGGGCTGTTTGTTACTTATCTTTAGTTAGTCGAGAGAAGAATTATATTATTATAAAAATAAGGTTATAAAGCACTAAGCAACTTTTATATGTCTGCTTTCTTTACAAGAAACATCTAGAAATTTTCAGTGATGATGAGAGTAAAACTGGGAATGTAGCTACATAGAAGAATAAATAGCTTTGTGCTATTTTCCAAGTTTAGGTACTCATCTATTTTTCTCTAACCTAAACAAACCAACAATAACATACTGAAGGGAGAGGAGAGACTTACTGCTTTTATAAAATACAATTTTAGTCACTCTTCTACATACATATAATATAGTGTAAGGAATAAGGAGGTACGTGATGAAAACTAGGCCCTCGTCAAACTTTTAATTCAGTTGAGGGGTAGAAAAGAGAATGAATCGATTAGGAAAACATTTTTAGACAAATTTAGTACCACTACCCACTAGAGCTATTGCTATTACTCCCAAAATCTATACACTCTTTCAAGTCTCCAACATGAAATAATACAAATGCTTATTATTATTGCCTAACTGACTAGTTGATACTTTTGTATTGCCATTTACTAATAACATTCCATTTCACTAAAGGTTTTCTTCTAAGCAGTGCTTTTACTCTTTTAGCTTTTAGTTAGTCCTAATACTCTTAATACCAGGATGGTGATGATGGTTGATAGAATAGGGATTCTTGTTGTTCATTTTACTTATCTTTAGTTTATTATAGTTAGGATTTTGGTGAGTATTTAGATGTACTTGTCAGTGAGTACTAACCACTGAGAAGTAGTAGAGTGGTCTGTAGGGCCTAGTTCCTTTCCTAGATGTTATAATACATAATTGTATACAAGATTTGGGCATTTATGTATGGGAGATTAGGACGGGGCATGTTTGACGATCGATATGCTCTGTGAGGCAATTAAAGCGAACGAACCAAGAGTGGAAAAGAGCGAAGCGGTATTATTTTTGTTTATTATGTGCTCTCTCTTGCCTCTCACTAACTACACTTTTGCTTTGCTTTACTTTCCATACTTCTTCGAACTTCCAGATTGCTTCATTCCTCAATCTGTTTTCAGTCTGCCAACACAACAAAACCAGTCAAACTCAACTTATTAACTAGTAAGCACCCACTACTACTCACTTCATTCATTCACTACCCTTGGCATCTAGAAATTACTTGTTAAAATTCATCCACTTCCGTCTCCAACCCTTGTCCTTACCTTGGAATCCTTCTATTCAACCCTTGGACCTTACTAAAAGTCTTCTAAGGATCCTCTACTTATCATATTATCAATCAGAATCAACATCTTGCTACCTGTCGGATGCAATACTTTTTGGATTGCATGCACATCCTTGAGTCTCAATCTGCCTCAATTGCTTTTAAACCCGTTAGGAAAGTGCAAACTAGTCAATAAAGGCATTAATACAATACAAATAATTCTTTGAACATTAATTCTGCACAACTTGACTTCATACTATTTAACATCCCATCAAAATCATCTTCCCCCCAGTCCTCCAAACCGAGATCCGGACAGTCTTCCTTATTACAAATACCATTATATAATTATTGACTAAAAGTACAAGTCATACACAACTTCAAGGTAGGATGAACTAATAGATTTTATAGTTTTGAACAAAATGTCCTTACATAAGAAGATTGAATGATAAAATCAGAGAGAATCCACACTGGTTTAATTCCTAAATTACATGTTGCCCCAGAATGGAGAAATAAAGAGATAAAGACAGCCGCATACTGTGTAGCTATTAAGTAAGTTAGTGGTAGTGGTGATAGTAAGAGAGTTGAGTGGTATGGGAAGCAAAGGCAGTGGTAGACAGCTTGTCTCCTCCATTGTATCTTCGTCTAAAGCTATTAGCAGCCACTTGTCCAGTTGAGCACATCATCACAAAATTCCCGATCCTATCTCGACACTAAGTCCTTTCAACACCTCATTCATTCATCCCAGAGTGGCTGCAACCAACTGAACCATACCCTAATATCAATGGACGGATACGATACCCTGCCGGGCCACTACACACACTTTATTATATAAACTTGCTTCCATCATATTATATTTAGTGGTGTCGGTGTGTAGTCTACTACTAAAGTTTAACAAGTGACTGGTAGTGGCACGCGACCCCAGTAACCGCAACAAGCAGGCAAGGACGAACTCACCGTCACATATGACGACGACTACTACTACTACTACTACATGTCTCTACAACACAACATATTATACATTAATGGATTAATATTTTATATAGACTTTCTCCAGATTATATGGGTATGTGTTTATCACATTCTCAGATCAAAACTCAATGAGACTTGTGTGTAGTAGAAAACCTTTTGGAGTTGGGCTAGACTTATGTGTATGGGGTTTTATTGTGTCATTTATGTACTTTCTCCATGCATTTGGGATTTTGGGTATGACAAATAACTTGAGAGACATGCATGCAACAGTCGCTGTTTTAGTTTCTTGATTAGGATCATTGATAGTGTGTGATTTTCTTAAACTGGTGACTTTGACTTTGGATTCTGCAGTAGTAGTAGTAGTGTTACAATAGTATGTCTAATGTTTGTATGTGATAAACTTCAATTAAAGACTTATTTTTGAGACTGGGGCCTTTTCACTGGAAAAGTTAAGAACTGGTGAGAGATTGATATTGCTGATATTTTCATACGACGAGGTAAGCAAGGCTATGTGTACCTTTTCTTTTTTTGCACGATTTATTTAATTCTTTTTCGTTTTTATATATTCACATTTTTATTTAGAGAATATAAAGATATATTTAGTGTTGGTTGAGTTTCAGAGTGTGATTTGAAAAATGTGTTAATTTTTTAAAATAAGCTTATTTTTTGCATTGATACTGTAAAGGTTCTTAAGAATATGGAAAAGGACACTGATAAGATTCACTGATAAAAGAGTGAAGATACTGTTGGTAAAATAAGTAGGTGATCAATTATTAAATAAATAGGTGTTTCTCTAATGTATTAGATAAATGATTCGTATTACTTATAACATTCTATTTGTAGGCTTTGACAAAAAACAACAAATTATATTTTTAATTCAAAGAAAAATTGATTTATAAATTCGACCATGCAGCTAATTTCTCTCTCTGAGGACCACAATTACCTCAAGGTAAATAATGCGTCTGTAGCTCGTCCTATAAATATTTGTTTTATCACATACTCATTAAATAACAGTAAATAAAAAATGCAGTTGTATACAAGTCTTAAAAAAGAGAACGGAAGAATCCTACCCAAATATTCTCATCCAGCAGAAGTAGAGTAAAATTAAACTAATAAATATACCAATAGCATCCAAGTAAACCAAGAATCATAAACTAGAAACACTAGTTTAAAACTTAACTCCAAAGTAACTTTGGAGTTGACAAAGAACACAAAACAAGTAATGAATATAGGAAAAGCACACTGTTCTAATATATCACTACTGTGAACTATTAAATCTGTGAAAAACAACCTCTACATAATAATAGAAGGAAATAGACAAAATAGCTTTAGTTTTATTCTTTCCTAAAGGGAAGAAAAGGGAATAAAGGGAAGCATCTGTAAATTATTGCGGCCTGTAGTCATTTCGGGCAGCTTTGAAAATGTGAGTGGGCATTATTTGTTAGAGTAAATTGTTTGCTGAATTTGCAAAAAATAAACCACAGACAGACCACTGATAGAAGATAACGATGCTACTAAAGAAGACAGTAGTAGACCTATCAACATCAACACAGTATGAACAATAGTAGTGTAGCTCTAGCTGGGCATAATCGGATTCCCCGTCATCAACTGGTCGATTCACATGAGTCCACTGATTGTACAGATTATTCTTCCGATCTATCTCCAATATATCCACCTACTACTTACTAGCCCTAGTTACTTTGGACTGTTTCGAATGACCCATACCCCTACAGCCACCACCACCATCACTACTACTTATTACTTAAATAGTGAAAGTAAAAGTCCCCTTTTCCTTACATACATACTTTCTTTTCTATGTAGGAAGTAGGTAACGCAAATGATGTGAAGCTATGTACCCCTGTATCACCCTTACTCCATCTTATCATACGGATGATCAAATTGTTGTAGTAAACTGAGCAGTAGGTTCAAGGTATAATGTATTGGATATCATCTGTTAAAGTAAGTTTGGCTTTAAAGATATATGACTTGGGTGTGTGTCCTGCTGTGGTGTATTGAGTATCGGCTAAAAGTTAAGTATTAGTCTGAGTGTCTGTCTTCTTCTACCATTTACTGAATCCTCTCTTCCACTCCTTTTTGGCTGTCACTTTGAGGTTGAGGTTGACTTTAACTGGCTCATCCAATCTTCATCCACTTTTTTTCGCTCTCTCTCTCCATTCATTTCTTTCTTACTTTCTCCACCAAGTAAAAAAAAGGAATGATGTTGCATGGAATTGCATGAAAGTGTGTATGTATGTGTAGAAGAAGCGATATCAAATGAATGTTTTTCGTACTGCTGACTAGTATTTGATACTACCTACTGATACAGACTCTTGAAGGTTACTTTCTAACAGATAAGATCTTTTGTCGAGTCCTCCAATTTTTGTCGTGTTTGTTGAGGTCGTGATAGTTGTTGGCTTGTTGGTGAGTAAGGATACTCTAGTAATGATGGTGGTGGTGGTGTTATGTTGGGGAGTTGGAAGGTTTTGGAACCCAGAAGAGAGTCAAGTCAGCAGGGTCACATCACATGAGATCTTTCCTTTCTTGTAAAAAAAGAAACCGATGTACAACACTTATTATTGCACTTGCCTTTTGCTCTTTTCTTTTTCAATCTATGGAGAAGTAAATTTTCCCTATTTTAGTTTAGTTTATACTGCTTGGTTTGCATTGAAGGGTGATCTTTGACTTGTTTATCTTCCTTTGTAGGGTTTAGTCATTTCTTCTTTCGTGTCAACCTTTCCTTTTCTAGTAAACTGTAGCATATTCTCGTATATTTATACATTATATTGTTTTTAATGTACTATTGTCCATGTGTACAACTTATTTCTTATTCCTTAGGTAGCCTAAGGAATAAGTTGTACACAACATCACCATTGATCAGTAGAAAAGAAGAGTTAAGAGCTATAATTGAATTATCAAAAGAGAGTTAAAACTTTAAAATCTATCAGAGTGAATGTAACCCCTTTATTTTATGCTCCCATTTTTGAGAAAAGGCCTAAACATAAATACCAATGTTGTTTGTAATTTCTTATGTAATGTGTTTGAAATAGAGTGAGAGAGAAGAGACTTTGTCCAGGTTTGTTTTATCAATTCAATGCAATATGCAATAGGGAGAAACTACTGTTTCTCTTGTAAAGATATGTATCTTATCCTCTCTAGGGTACGAAAGCAAGTACAATCGGTTTCTCGTGTATTTTTAACCAGAATCCAAGTTTGTTCATCGATGTTTCCAGTAAGTCATAGTTTAGTGGTAAACTCTCCTTTACTCCTTTGCTTGTTTATCTTTACTACGAAGTAACAGCTTCAGTTTTACTTATTTGCCTCTACTGTCTCTTTCTCTTTCCCTGTGAAATATTTTCCCTGGAACCCTATCTACTCGCCTAGTAAACATACACACAGAGCGTGTAAATAAACGCTCAGAGCTGCCTTCCAGTAAAGATGCAAATGTGACTTCTCATCTGCCATCATGTTCACTCCAAACACAACTCTAAGGACTAACACTGTTACCAGTACTGTATTTCATTCTGCTTTTTTTACCATCCTCTCCTTTTCATCATCACATCACATTTCTATCCAACACACCAGTGGAAAAAAACATTAAGCCTTGTGAAGAATCTAATAAATGAAGGGCAAAGTAGTAGAAAGACGAAAAGACACTATCGTCACCCTGAAAACTCAAATAAAAATTGTGTATATCCCTAAGATAAGATAAGAGTAATAATAATGATGATATTCAGGGCTCAGGGTAAAGCTGGAGCATGGAAATCATTATTGTTTCACAGAATAGAAACACCTTTCCGCAAACAACTCATTCATATTCATTTATTTCCATTGATCAACACTTGCCAAGAAGACAATAGCTTTATTACCATCATCATCAGACTTCATAGTGGTATTCGAGGTATGTATGGGTTGTTTTTTTCAAGCTGAGCTAAGATGAAACTTGGTAGGTCTTTTTGTAAGCAAAAAATGTCATCTCATCCTTTTCACCTTAATTAGGTTTGCTTACATGTACACGAAGCGGGTAATAATACACGGGGAAAATAACATTACCCTTTCCTCTACCTAATTTATATCCCTTAATACTTTCCTTTCTGGCTTTTCAGATTTGGATGTTGTTGGCTTATTCCGGATAGATTTAAAGGGATGATGGTAATAAGTTATATTATAGCATTCATAGTTGCAAACTATAAAAATAACTCGAGATATAGTAATCCCATTTGTTTCATTGTTTATACACGCAACAAAAGCGGATTGGATGCAGAATCTCCTCTTGTGAACATCTGCGTATTTGTATAGTTTGATGGATTGTTTGTTTCCAACAAAGTTATTTATTGAATCTATCTCACATAATTTATTACTTACTTGTTAAGCCGAGAGAAGCAAAAATATTTTTATTAAATATAAATTATTGAAATAGCATAGAGGATCCCTTGCTTGCATTGCTTTGTGGTCAGCCATAGCTCTATCTAATCAGCTTATTTATAAGCACCCTTAGGGATGCATACGCAATGACGTAGTTGGATACAGAAAATCACGTCAACTACCAAGAGCATAGTATATCAAGGCAAATTTGTATCCTTAATTTTGGTCAATTGTAGCCAAATTCTGAAATGAAAGAAATTTCATAATAATAAGATGTCTAGTGCAGTCGTACTCCTCAACTCGGACCTAGACAAAATTTTACTGCAAGAACTTTTTTGACTTGGAACTTTGAATCAAAGTTATTTTGCTTGAAATCAAATTCCAAGAAATACAAAGGCTTCCATGGTATATAAAAGACTTTCTTATGAAGCAAAGATAATATATTCATGGATGGATACAAGACTGTATATACTTTGTCAAAAGGGAAATCAGTGAAAAATAAATATCTCTTTCCTCTAGTCCACCATCATACACACTATATTACACTTAAGATAAGTAAGTTAGAAAAACTATGAAAATACATCTTAATCTATCGCATCAAAACATGTTTATAAGAAACCTTAATATACGACTAGATATGCAGAGAGGGTTTTACAGACAGATGGTCACAATATTTTAAAAACTAAGAGTAGAACGGCCAAACAGGGCATCAGGGGTAGTAGAGAGCCTTAAGTAAACGCCGGTGTGAAATGTTGAATATGTCGTTCACACAGAAGACTGGACTTTGTTTACAGAAGCAAACAGTCAAATCCATTCCCATCCACTTTTTATTTTTCAACGTGCCTACATCTTACTCTTCTTCTTACTAACAACACAACCTTTCCTCTCAAACTTTAACATCTCTTGGGCCCTACCTCTCTCTTTATCCCTATCTTCCTCTCTGTATACCTTTATGTCTCAGATTGTAGAATATATTTACCTTCATTTCAAAAGATTCAACGACGACCAAAAATTTGCATCATTCCATTTACATCCTTTGTTGGCTTACTTTTACTTTATTCACTCAAGATCAGTCTGTATTCTTACCGTCATCGGACATCAGATCGGATATGCACACACGTTTCAGATGGATAGACAGCCTAAAACTTTGGCGTTTGAAATGGTGTAAGTTTTTTTGAAGTGTGTTTGGTCCTTTTAGTAGCACCATATAACATAACATAGCCTGTATAAATGGGTTTGGTATAGGTGTAAAAGAATACAAAATATTATTTGGTACTAGTGGGTTGGGTTTTCAAACACTGGATTCATATCATAGGTTATTATAATCTTATATAATGGAAACATAGGCTGTGTGAAGGGACAAGTTTCAGAGTTTTTAGTTTTCGGTTCAAGTGCCTAATACCACTACTACTAGTTCGTTCCGGGAAGAAGAAATATGATTTGTATGAATAAACTTCTTTCTTGGGTTTTCATCATTCCTAAACTAGGAACTTCCATACCCACATCACATTTCTAGATTCACACAGCATTTTGCGTAGATCTACTCTCCACCTTGGTTACATCATGATCTTGTGTACCTACTTGATTTCTCACTTTCTCGGGATGACTGATGCCGAATATATTAGGGCCTTGGGTGTTTGATACATTTTTCATCCTATGATTTCTCCCTTCTTGAACTTTATGATAAAACTATAACTTTAGACATGTGTATAACTTATAAAAATGATATTACAGGATTTCCACCCTATATTTAACATGATATGACTTACTTGCTTGGTCTTGTGCATCTTTCTTGAGCGTTACAAAAGGATTTCCAAAACAACATTTTGCAATTCATCACACCTCTATCTCTGTCAGTTTTATCCATTTACAGTTCAACAACACCAACAGAGCTGTGATAATTTACAAAATGCTACATAGCATTGCCCTTTGTGTGTTTTATGCTTTCACACTCAAGATACTACTACTGCCACTTTACACACTAGAGCATTAGCCTAATATGCTCTAGACTACTTGAGTACTTGGGCTTGGGCTCTTTTCCTTATGTTCATAGGCAGTGTTCTGTGGCGGTGGTGGAGTGTGGTGATAAGTACCCTTTTTATCCTATAATTCTGTAACAAATCCATTATAATTTAAGAAGGATGAATGTTATTTTTGTATTATTATTATTATAATAATAATACCTAAAAACCATACACTTCTCTCGACAATCACTTGCATCTTTATTTGTGCAGACATTCTTATCAGAGATAGATAATAGATAATAGTATTAGTTAGTAGATGCAATTAGTATAAAACAACAACTTTTCCTACTTTATGAATTAGGTATTCGCCTAAAAACCACTTGAGTATTGTTTCTAATCATCTTGTAACTTTACTTGGCCTATTATATCCATGTATATAAATATAAATATAAAACTATTGAGAGGTAAACTCTTATATTCTTCCCGATAAAGTTAGTTTTAGTGTCAGAGGAAAAAAGCTCTTTCTGGTCGTAAGCAATCATGATGGCAGAACATTTTATCAGTTTACATGTTTTATTGACTGAAAGAAGAAAACTTGAGAAGGGTTCATTTATTATTACTATTGTAATATTACAGCTTCTTCTACTCTTTCTTTTTCTTATTAGCTATGCAGTTTCATCTAAGTTGAATCGAGTCTCTCGTACTTCTCAACCCTCAACGGTACATATAAGTTTGCAATAATAAAAAAAATTATTTGATAATATGATACTCTGTCTGAATTTTTTATTTTATTTTGCACTCCAAAGCGGTATGAAGAGATAAACGATGCATTCTTGTTTCTTTATTTTTATTATTATTATTATGAATTGCAGTGGGTATATAATATTCGTTTTTTATTCTATCATTCATCAAGCTACTTCATCATTTAATAGATTATAATAGCTAAAACAAGCATCGCAAGTTAACATAAAAAACGAGTACGTCGACTAGGATAAGGAGAAAAATTATGATGTAAACTTTTATTAGGTCGTTGATTGTGTGTTGGCTTTTTGGCAAAAGAATGCAAGCAACGCTATGTGATGATGCTCATAAATGCTCATAATATAATAATAGTATCATCATTGGCAAAGAGGAATACAACAAAGAGGCCAAGCGTGGAATAAAAATCATCTTCATAGTATTATTGTACATATAGTTAGTGAGTGTGTGGCTAATCTGTGGACAATTTAAGCATATACATGCATATTTATAAGGTTGGTAAAATGCAAACGAGAGAAATTATCACCACATTAGCCAGGTAGGTAGTATACATACTGAGATGGAATGATACAACAGGGGGATAATAATAATAATATTGTAGTCATATGTAGATTATTATTAAGTTTGTTAGGAATAATACACATATGAAAAGACTTAGGCTAGGAGGAGTGTGAAATGAAAATGATGTTTGTTGGCGATATGATTAGTAGTTGGATTTAATGCAAAATCTGAAATAAATGAGTTTCTGAAAAGAGTTTCATACATCATGACATATTATTACTATTATATTAAGTGAGTTGTGGATGTGTATGTGTAGGTGAATAGGGTGTAGGGAAGAGATATGCGTGTTATTATTATAAAAGAGGACGAAATGTCCGTGGGTGTTATTTGATTATTATTGCATGTGTACAAGCATTAGGCAACTAGGTGGATCTCCTCATTAAGACCGAGGCTAATGCATTTAAATAAAACTGAAGGGAGAAAAGGTGCGAGAACGGGTTGAATATAATATATGTCTATTATATGGTTAAATTAGTTTGATCATCATCAGTACAAATATGCATATATCATTTAGACAGAGTTGAAAATAAAGAAAAAGCACAGAATCAGTCAACCAGTTAGGCAAGCATCAACTAGCCACATTAGTACAAAACTAACTTAGTATTATTACAAAATAAACTTTTAGACTAGTACAACAATTTTCATGTGCCATGCATGACATTTCCAACATCACCACCACCACAATCCTCAGTTTTCTAGTTGGAACTTTTGTAGTTTTGGTATGGAGGAAGGGAAGAGATTGTAGTGAATGTAAAAGCCGGCATATATGTAGCAAACAAGTATGCATTCATTGATGCTACTAGTAATTATGGCACGTTCCATCATATCATCAGCCAGTTTCACTCTCTCATGATTTCATGGTTCGATCTCCATATAAACTCATCTACACCTCACTACTCACACTACTAAAGATAGATAGTGATGCATAAGAGTCCTTTTAAATCTTTAGACTGACAGAGGAGCTTTCGGTTGATTCAATATAGTATCACCTCTACCTTTTTTCCTATGCTTATTCATCATCATCATTGCCACCATCACATCAGAGGTAATTATACTGCCAACTTGCACTCCACTAATAAGGCTTATTTCCCTATTATGATGGTCCCTTTGTCAATAAAAATTAACTTTATTATTACTACCTCAAACTACACCTCATTTTTCAACTTATTTTGGTTACAAATCAGTCAAACTGTCAAAAACATAGAATGCCGTTTGGGCAAAAGTCACTTATTTACTTTTGCTAAACGACTATTTATTTATCCAAGGGTCTTTTTGTACTGAAAAGATTTTATCATATTGCTTATTATTCATCTCTGTGGTTCAACTTGTGACTGCTTAAAAATAAAATAAAAATGAACAATACATTCGAAGTACAGCCCCTTCAAGGCATAGCTTTCGCCTATTTTTACAAATGTAACTTTTATGCAAAAATGCTTTCACAGGGTGTTTTGTCCTGTATAGTTAAAAAAAATATGATAAAATGATATTGTTTAAAAAATTATTGAAAATAGTAATTATGCGAAACATTTTGTCTTTAAAAAATGTTAATTTACTGTCATCACACAAAGCATTGGTCGAAAAACTATCACAATTTGTTGACACATATTCATAATACCTAGTTCCAAATCCCAATGCACAGTAATCTAACCACTAAAAGTGCAATACTTATAGATTATCTGCATCTCTTAGTAAGTATTATCCAATTAAATCCTACGGCTTTTTATCTGAAAAATCTCAATGATACACTGGCTTTTAACCAATTGCTTTTACAAAGCTTAGCCTACATAAGATTACATAAGAAGTAGGCGGTACGAAAGCTTTTTGGCGTTATTCTATCTGTCACAACCCGTGCGTTTTCTTATATGATAAATTAATAATACAGAAGGCAAATCTAAGGTGGCTTGTATGCTAAATATTGTTTATTAAGCCACACCCATCCATCCATACACTCTTCTGGGAGCTAAAAATATAAATTTAATAAAAAATAATTACATGTGAATGCCTCAAGTGAAACTATTAATCAAAGATTTTGGTTTTATCAGTGTTCTAACATTATTCAACACTGATTTTATCACTACACATAAAATCTCGATTAACAACAAGAATAATGCTAAAGACTGCACGAAAACGTCTTCCGGGGATTTTCCTTTGAGAGAGTTCTTCGAATTTATTTGGTTAACTTATTTGTACGTTCATCACCCGCCTCCTGTCCCTGATTTACTATGTACTCCAGTATACATAATGCAAAGTAATTTGGCGTATCTTTACAAGGAGGATTGACGGATCAGTGTGTATCTCCATTCTAGTATGGTATATAAATGAGTATATAGAATGAAATGGAGTTTTCATGATGCGGGACGAAATGTTGATGGGGAAATGGGAGAAAGTAAGTGGCAAAATGAAGAAGAGAAAGCCCAAGAAGATAGAAAAACTGATATGATGTACAAAGTATCGTACGTGGTAGTCCATACCTTTCTTGAGTAGGGTGGTATAGTCGGTAACTAGTGTTAGTCTGAAGTGTTGGGCAATCACTTGGTTCATTTGTCTTCATATGAAATGTTGTACAGACGATTATTCATGTGCTGTTGACTGCTATTTTTCACAGGATAATGTCGTTCTTCTGCATAAATAAGGCTGATAGAAATGCTCTTGAGGTATGGATCGATATCAATAGGGAAGTGAGAAATGGATGGAAAGTTTACTCTTTCTTTTACACATCTATCTTGGATACCTCTTAGAAGAATTCAAGATTTAGATGTAGAATAGAGTGGTGTGGTGGGGTATTTTAGATTTGAGAAAAAACGTCTTTCTCCAAGTCCAAAATACAACCATCAATCCTTTTAGCTTTCCCTAAAAAATCATCATAATGTTATGTACTGGTATTGTTACAAGTAGAAGTTTCAATATACAAATATCATTGTGTCTATAGAGGAAAAATTCGATTAGGGTCCACTACTACAATCTTAAACCTTACCTTAAACCTAAACGGTATTAAAGCTAAACTGTTTACCTGAAATGTCTTTATCTATGATTTCCCATTGCATTGCAGCAAGACTAGAAGAATTCCTTTTGTTGACTTATTTGAATTTATAAGTCCGTATAAAATTTGAATAGCTTTTATTATTAGTTTGTTCATGGGGAGTGAAAGCATAGAAGTGAAAGTAAAGTAGAAATGGTAGTGTACCATTTTAGTCCGAGTTTTATGTACAGTGCAATTTGTTCACACAAGTTGATATTCAAAACGAAATACTGGTCTGTCCTGATCAGCATCATTCATTCGAGGCAGTAGTAATACGTTCAAGGTAGAGAGGTATGGTCACAGGGGAGAGTTAGGAAGTTTGAGAAAGTTAGATACACAGAGGTAGAGAAAAGGCTCATCTTCAAAGTTATGTCAATTCCATTGATAGGACCAATGCATTTTGTTCTGTATTTGATGCATTTTTTACTGATGCAATAAATATGCGAGAGGTAAAAGAAGAGATAGAAAGAGACCCCACAAAGAGTTGCAGATTCATGCTTTTTCTTGTGACAGGACTTTCTGATAACAATGCTGAAACAGCAATAGACATAGATAGATTCTGTCAAATTGAACCTCCGTCGGCTCTCCATTTACTTCGACCAAATCGACAATCAGGCTCTTGTTTTGTATAGCTCTGAGACTCCCTCATCTCCCATACTTTCAATTTTGACAACTTTTTCATGAACTTTAACATGTATGTCATTTTCCTCTTCTTTTAGATGTACATATACTCATACTTCGTATTACAAGCAATGTTAAATCTGCATTGTGAAAACAGTTCACTTCCAATAATGTTGAATCCACTGGAGAAGTTTGCATAAGCCCTATCTGTCTTCTTCAGCTTGATTGAGCAGAGAGGGTTTACAAGAAGAAGTAATATACAAAGTATCAAGAAAGGAGATGATCATGGTCTTGGAATAAAACCCAAACATGTAGGAAAACTTGGTTTGACATTGAGGAATCAATTTATGATTAACTGTGCGTCAGAATTGACCATTTGGAATTTCATCCTTTCCTTTGAACATGAGGAAATACTAACATTTTTAGCCATTAACTATTGTCCTGTCTGCCTCTGGTAAAAGTTGTTTTTCTAAATGACATTTTAACTTGATAGGACGACCTCTTCATGAATAGCGCAGCGTACGTTTGAAGTAAATGAACGATGAGTGAACAAAGAAGCTGTGTAGGAAGGGTTTTTACGCCTACTTTGCTACTTAATGCCTTATCCAGTAGTTTATCTCTCCCCTACTTCACTTTCCTTTATTCCAAGTTGGAGCTTAAGATTTCTCGTGTACATCATGTAAGGTGTGCATGAATAAATCTCTTGTTGGGAGGTTACTGAATATTAGCATCTCTCACTCTCTGGAAGAAAATGTTTCTATAATATTATTATAATGAAGTTGATAGCATACAAACAACATACGTCTGCGCTTGTAATGATAGAATCTACCTGGTATTTCCAAATTCCAAAGAAACTCAAGTTCTAATCTACCAAGCAAGTAATATACTTATCAACATCACAATAGCCGTGATCGAGCTAGGTAGTGAGTTGTATACGGTTAAAGGATGGCTCCACAAATAGTTTTGAAAACGGGAGAATGTCATGGTACTCTGCTATTGTTCCCATCCGGCATTGTTTACGACATGTCTGCATGACATTTACTTGATATGTCATGCTGACCATTAGCAAGGGTAGCAAGTCATTTAAGAGGGCTTAATGACTGACTCAAGCCCTAGCAGCCTATTTGTATATCGCATTAGAGTCACAAAGGTGGCTTGATATTTCTTTCTTTCAACATTTGCATTCCTGACCCGGATCCAGTATCGACCTTTCACTGTACTTGCTACTCATCTAAATCCCCTTTGAGACTAACGCCGAATTTTCGGATAGGCAACAGTAGAACTATCTCTTAATACTTATCGTGTATAATAAATCCGCTATGATACTGCTGTGTCCTTTTTCTTATGTCTCATTTTAGTTTAATTCATTGACTAACTTTTGTATCATGGTGATGATCCCACTGTCTTTCATTTTAATTCGATTTGGAATTATTAAGTAATTTTACTTACCTACTAATTACAAGTAAAATCTATCTAAAGGAGCAAATAAATACAGAACAATATGTAGATGTCTTCACCTTATAATAATAATCACCTATGCTAATTTTAAATACTGTATGTTGTTGTGATATACTGGTAATAAAATAGGGATAATCTTATAGGTGGAGTAGAATTTATTTTGCTATGGGGCAATTAAAGCAACTAGAGCGATAACATTTATCCTTTGGGGCTAAATGGGCCTGATTTATCTCATTAGCACCAGCTTAACCAAGTAAGAGACTTGATGAAGGAGTGTGTCGAGCCAAGAAGTGTTATTAGTTCATCATCGTCACGATGAAAGGATTTATTCTACTTTCTGCTTGTAATAAATATACAAGATGAGGGGGATGTGGAAATGTGAATTCGTTTCTTTAACGTGTTAAATATTTGAATGCACGTAGTATGATGTACACAGCCGTTTTGTTTGTTTGTACATAAACAAGGTCTAAAAATATAGCAAAGGATAAAGTAGTCTAATTATAATTTTCAGTGTGAATTTTTTGTTCGTTAAAAAATCTCTGTCCTCCCTGTCGTGTCAGTATTGGTTTAGTTTGTAATGTTGGTTAATATGGTGCATGTGATGCTGTCTTGTTCCAGGTGTGATATTGCTCATTTGTTAAAAAGTAGGCATGCTGTTTCCTGTGTCAGTACCACTAGCTTTCATACTACTTAATCTTTTCAATTCATCCACATCTCAATTTCATCTAAACATCGTGTGTAAAATGTAAAGTATTTTAGTATATTCAGGAGTTCCATTAAAATGTCCATGTATTAAAATATTTTCCTCATCATTATTATAGATATAAAGGTATATTATGGGAGCTTAATTTAGGTCTTACTTCTTGGCATTCGCATTCACCCGAACCGACTTGGTGTCTCTTGAGAATGGCCTCGTCTGTCTGTTCAACAAACGATAATAGAGATGCTGAAGATAGATATCTCTGCAAATTTTGACTAAATAACTTATCATAGCTACATAGCACGGATGATTACCGTCATCCTATTTTCACTAATCGTCACTTAAGCGTGGAGCATATAAAATAACCCTTGTGAACGATACTGCTAAACAACTTTAGCCAAAGCTAGTTTCCATTTGTCAATAATTTGTGAAGTGGAGTTGACAAGCATGAGTTCTCTGATTTCCCACCCTTTGAGCTGAAATGTGGTGGAAATGTGTATTTTTGACGGTAAATGGTGTGTGCCAACTCAAATTTCTTTGCCATTGTGGTCACACTAAACATTTATACCGTGCGAATATTGATCACATTGACATTTTGGGAAAACAAATCACATAAATTACCCATATAATTATTATGCATGCATTTTTTATTCCTCTTATCCATTTTCTTTGTACTTGAATGACTTAAGTCTGCCTTTACTTCTCAAATGTTGTCAAAATATCTTGTCATATACTCAATGTATATTTAATACATTCTAAGCTCAAAATACCTCTTCGGTACAGATCTATATGATACAAATATTCATGTGAGATTATTTCTTAAAGATGTGAGTGAACTGAATGAAAGATAAGTTACGGTTGAGCCGGTTGCTTGCTGATAGATGCTAGTAGTTGTGTGTATTATACCTTTTGTGAACGATAATATTCCTTGCCTTTGAGTCTTATCATCCTCTTCATCAAAAAGCAAGCAAGTAGCAATAAAAACATGTATTTTATTTATGTGTGTATCACATTCTATGTTAAATCTAAAACTACCGAGAGAGATATAAAGGATCATTCTCATCTCATTTTTCCCCTTCTTGCCATTTAACTTCTCCGTCCTTTGCTCTTTTCTGAGCTTTCTACACAAATAATATATAACCTAAACCAAAGCTAGAGTTTTTTGCCTACACCTCTTGAAAGAAAAACAGTCGAGGTTTCATTGACTGAAATAAAGGACCCACGGTCTTTTTTCAGTGTCACCGAAAGTAGATTTTTCAATGTCACTAAAAGCGGATCACGATCATGATCAAAACCACGACCACGCACTTTTCTCTCTTAAATGTTTTTATTAACCACTGCAATACCAAAATCAGTGTGTTCAATTGCAATAACTATCACTATACAGAGTTGCATCAAATAAATGATCATTTTTTAACACGGCGTATTTAATAAATAAATTACCTTATTAAAATTTCACTTTATTTGCATTCTTTTCTAAGGCACATGAAATGGCTGTCTCTTTCGTTCAATATACTATTTAATATGTATGTAATATATATATAATATACATAATATATAATATACTATACAGTTTACTCTAAAAACCTATGCAATTAAATTACTTGCATCGTTTGCTAAATGAGTTTTTTAAAAGATCAAACAATTTTTTAAATGAAATGAAATGAAATACATGTATGTCGCAACATACGTATAAAAATGCATTAAAAAATTCATTTGCGTTTGCTTTTATATTCCTCTTTAAAACATAGCATTTTTATGTAAAAATTGTAGAACTTAATTAAAAATAAACATGTTCCCACTGAAAATTGCATATTTGCTGTATATTCGTTACAGAAAAATTATTTATATTTAAATTCCCCAATAAACAACATCTAGAAATAGAGGTTTGAAATACTTTATTCCTTCTTGTTTTTTCTTCTTTTTATTCAATAATCAATAAAAATAAGTTGAGACTACAAGGTCGAAATTGATATTCAACCCATCGATATTCATTCAATCTTTATCAAAAAGTTGATTATGTATATAATAATTAAATTTTTTAAATGAATGTGCTAACTATTATATTAGCCTAGATGTTTCATTGTACCAATAAAAATTGAAACCGACAGACTCTTGAAATACTTCGATAGCACTCATTCACCACTAGTAATGTGATGCTTTCTTCCTTTGACGGATTAACAATGGATGATTTTTATAATCAGACGATATTCAAAGCTTTGTGTTACAGGGTTACAACCTGTATGACCTATCGAACGAAATAAGACCTAATTAATATTATAAATACGTACATTGAGTTCATACCCACATTTTAAACAAAATGTGGGTATGAACTAGTTTAATTTGTAATTGAAATAATACATTGTCATTTATCCCACAGACATCAGACAGACTTAGGTTGAATATATTTTTACATGTTTCATAAGCACGTCATAATAATTTGAGATGTTATTTGTCGAATATTTGTTGACTATACACTATTAAATACAACACCTCTCGTATTTAGTTTTAGTTTCTTGCAATAAAAATGGATGCATCTTGCATGGGTCATAAGTCACAGAATCACATCATTCATATCGTGCCAGGAACAAGTACTGAGAAATATTTGTGGTAAATTATCGACTTATCAAAAGACAATGATCTGTTGCTAAATGCAACCGAGTGGAAATGATGCTTCTATACCACCACGATGATTCTTTAAAACGGATTCAAGCTTGTGCTTTTGATAATGGAACATTTTCTGCTTGAGCTTGAAAATATTACGAATTACGACTTTTTACGCGTCTTTGCTTGTTAATTTATTTTATTTTATTGTTGTGGTCTTTTATCTATTCAATGTTTGGATAAGAATAGCAATGATTACAATCCAAAAATATAGTAGAGCATTCTTCACGTAAGCATTCCAAGCTCAAAAAGGATTTTCAGTCTTCTAAGTAACTACAATAAAAATAAAAACCCTATTAAAATAACACACAACAAGTATGCATCCATGTAGCATATTTGTAATCTTTTCTTTGCAAAGATCTGCTTAAAATTATTTAGAGAAAGGCATATTCTTTGCATGGAAAACAATTCTTATGTGCTGACCACTGTCTCTGGTGTTAGATTACAATCTCAAAACAACTTCCTTGGCAAAGAAGATGTATATAATATTTTTTTGGATTTTCTTCAAGAAAACAAAACAGTAGTAGAGTTAATTACCATTGCAACACTTTTATACTACTTGAGCAGATGCTTTGTAGTTAGTAAAGGACTAATAATAATATAATGTAAATATCCTTATGATTTGTGTATTTTAAATGCCGTGAGAACCTAGAAAATTGTCCAGCTAAGCAGAATGCCATGTAAGGTTTATAGTGGTTCTGACAAAAAATCTGTGTACAGGATCGGGGTGATCAGTTTCGTGGAATGACTCTGCTTGTGGGTTGTTTTCCCATCTCAAAAAAGAAACCAGACACCGGAAAATAGTCACCGAGAGTGTAGGATTTGTGATGCCACTAGGACCACTGTTACTCACAGACCAGTATCATCATCATCATCATCAAAATTGTATATGTTTATGCTCACCCGTATCATCACCGTCATAACATAAGCATGCATGTCGGAGAGCTTATCCTGTTGTTCGGATGCCAAAAGGAACCTGAGCAGCTCTTAGCATTTCCGTTTCCGACATCATATAATACTATCTGATGTGATGTGGAGAGGCTAATACAATACAGATACCACAAAAGCGAAAGCTACAAGTAGTTAGTTCCTCCGATACAGCGATGTACAACCACTTGCCTTATTTTCAACGACGAGGAAACCAGGGAACTAAATCCGAATGTGGAATATTTGATATTTCCATTCATCTAGATCATCTAATCTCCCATGGATGGAGAATTGAAATATTCACATTATACTGTTTAGTGTTATATTTTGTAGAAAAATAGATTCAGCCTAAGGATAGGGAATGTTGCATATGATATTATTAAGAATGTACTCTTTCTAAAGAAGAGATTTTTTATTCAGGGATGGTTATATCCTCATCAATAACAATCATGTTCCCTTATTCCTCACCACCACCATTTATGCTATTATGAGACAAAATGGCTAGATGACATTGGGTAGGAAAATAAAGAGGAAATTGAGGTGTTATGAAAAGGGTGAAAGGATTTGGCTTAATGGCAGGACTCAGGTATTGTTTTAAATCGAAAAGTGATATATCTATCTGTTTCTAGCTGATGCATCAATTGCAAAGAGGGGTGAAGTAGCAAAGCAATATTACATTATTATGTAGTAATGGGAAGGAAAAAGAGGCAATACTTCTTCTGGTGGTGTCCTACTACTAGTAGTAGTAGTGCACAAGCAGAAACAACGATAAACTAAAAGCGATATTTCAATATTATTATATGCAGGTAGTAAGGAAGGTAAAGTATTTCGTAAACTTAAGAAGGTATGATATTTTTACTTATCCAGCCGCATTTTGTGGCCCAAGACTCAATTTGGTATTGTACTGAGATTGTCGGTCTTGTTCTTCTGTTCTATCGCTTGGGCCTCAAATGGGCGTCGAACTGAGATCTTATGAGCTAATAAATTTTGCGACAGTTGTCGTTACGAGTTTAAGTAATTTCCAAAACCCATTTTCATCCCTTGCCTTGTACAAACCTTTGTGTCAGGCACAGCGAAATACTTTGATTTATGATAATGTTCCATTTTACCATTTTTGTATGTTTCTCCTATGCACAAGACCCATTAGAAGTTAGGATCATCATTTACCATTCAGGTGAATTTTCTTCGAAATATTCCTTCCTAAATATTACAAATTCGTCTATGCTTCCATTTACACTTTCTTTCTTTTCTTGTGGTATCTTTCAATTTATATCCGTACAATAAGTTCTTATTCTCATTAGCAGCAGGCATCCCTCTGTTTCATTTTCGAACTGTAAATAAACCTAAAAAGCCTTGGTATTTGGTTTGGTAGACCGTTTAAGATTTAAGAATAAAATCACAGACGCACAGTAATTGGGGACACATATATTTAGTAAGTTAAATGATACTGCGATGTGAAAGATGATACTGAACTGGATGATCTTGTACCTATCAGCGGAATTCTTTCTATATTAGTTATTGGAATGTATTAATAAATACTTTTGCATTTAGTATTGTAATAAAAATACTTCTTTCATTGTCAAAGGTCAACAGTCGTAAATTACACATTAATTTAACTCATTTCCAAACCGAGACTACTGGTGAAGACATTACGTAAGGTACCTACGTAAGTTATATAGATAACTTAATTAGATATTGAATAAAGAGATAAGCCAGAGGGACAACTATTTAATCTAATAAGTTATTTGAGATATGGAGAATTGCTTCAGTATCTAAAGTTCAATGGAAATTATTTAAAAAATAGTGCTAAAGGAATTATGAATTTTGTTACAATTACTCAGGTTAAAAACAGACGGTAAATGTGGTGATCAAGAAAAAACTGATATTTTCTTCCAGTTTCTGCACCACTGCCATTCTATGATATCTAACTACAGGCTCATTGAAATAAGTTGAGATGTACGAAAAACTTTTGAAAGCTGAATCATCTAAAAAATAGCCTCCTTTATATGCCATTTCTACATAAAGCCCTCTCTTTACTGGATATGATCCGACGTTAGTCGTGAACTTTTGAGTGGTAGACTATTTGAGTTGATCCCAGAAAAAGCAAAGCTTTTTAAATCTGAGCAGCTTTGAGGATTCTTCTGTCTCGTTTCTTCGCCAATTTATGCCAGAGAATGGATGAAGCACTTGAGAAGACTAGATAACCCCTGTGTATAAGTATAACACTGTAGCATTATTTGGTCTCCATTTCCCCTCTTAAACATGTCTTTTGTTTCTTAGTCTTAACTCTTGACTTGGTCCTTGGGTCTTTGATGATATTATTTTATGCTTGGAGTTCGTATGGGGGTACAGAGAATTTGTGTATTTCTTAGGAACAGCTTAGAGGAAGAGAACGAGGGAATAAGAATCGTGAAGTTAGGGGCACTCGCCTTATTATTCGGACTCTATTTCACTCATAATAGGAGTAACTAAAGATATAGAAAAGGATGCTGCAGCAGAAGTAATAAAGATACGTTTGTATCCTAACATTTATGTACACTTAAGAAAGACTGGTGTCCTTAAGGAGTAGTTTTTACTAAAATGTTTGACATTATGACTTGACAAGAGCTACAAAGCTGCCCACCTGAGGATTTAGCGGAGATTTCCGGTTCTGAAAGATCTTGAAACAGGTTGGCCTAACTCTTCTCTCCTCTCTTTTTCTCTAATGGAGATTTTTGGTAGTTATTTATGCAGATGGTAAGTGGTTTATGGAGAAATATTGTTCCGGCTGGATGGAAAGTAGTTTAGTCTTTAAAGTTTTGTAGTGCATAGATTTCTCCTTGTGTGTTGTAGATATGTCTCCAAGAGGTGTACATGGAGCTGATATAGGAAAGTAGTTTAGGCTGGGAAAGAGGTATTTGATGGGGAGAGGAAGTAAACCGTATTGAGATGTGCATTGAGCTAGTTTCCTGAAAGACCAAAAATGAAAAAGCAAGTTTCTCTGGATGGAAGGTATCAAGAATGCGAGGAGAGTTCCTTTTTCAAATCCGTTGAAACATCCGCTATTACACGAAAGTCGATCAAAGTTTCTCGCTTCAAACAGCCAGAACCGTAGACCCATCCACTGCCATACGTAGAAAATAGAAAGTGAACGTAATATTCAACAACTTCTTTAACTCCAGTATTATTATGCTATTTGTATGTATTGGGATGGAAAAGGAGTTATCGTCATATAAGTGTAGAAATAAAGCTCCTGGCATCTCCAGCACTTTTACCTCTTTTCCCTATCATCATCATCTTCTGGAGGAGTAGGTACTTTTGATATTTTGTCCTAGTAGTTTAACAGCACAGCAAAATACAACTTAGAAAGCAAGTATCTTGGTAATAGTTGATAGTTTTAGTAGCTTTCTACCAGTAGTAGTATTGTGTATAGGGACCTTTTTAAAATATCGTCTTGCCTTCGAGTGTTTCACAAAATAAACTCTATATCTTCTTTTCCACGCCATAAAATTCTGGAAGAATGGCTGCAATAAGACAATTGTACTAAATTTGATTACAGATTATGCCCATATATATTGCCAGGCAGAGGTTAAAGGGAATCTCTTCTTGCCTGAAATAAATGCAACTGTTGCAAGTCTGATCTACAACTTAGTTTACCAGGACACAATAACTAAGAAAGACTAAACTCCCGAATTCCTCCATCCATCTTCTCTCATAGACTTTACTACCCCTGCCTGCTACACTTACCAATATCATTCAACCCGTTCTTACTATTTCTTACATTTTATTCTATTTCTTTACCTACAACATTATTTTGCAACTATTGCAACCGTAGGAAAATCCCTTTCTTCCTCTATTTTTTATTTTATTCATTTCGACAATCAACCTCACCATTTATGTCACCCAACTAACTCGTCCTCATCTCCTAGCTAGTCTTTAGTTTTATTTACAAATTTATTCTCTCCAATATATCAACCCTTGGTTTTAAATCAATCTTATTGTGATCTTATTCAAAGTTTAAACGTCATTTTCATTTACTTATGTCCGTCGATAGCGTTTAGCTGAGTTAGATGTACTGTGAAGGAAATGAAAAAGCCCTAAATCTCATAGGAAGAAATGTTACTAAAAATGTTGTACTGTTAAAGTCAAATAGCGTCAGTGTCACGATTTTAATGCATTAAGTTTATTTGCAGCTCTTGTAGTGTAGAATTGCAGAAAAGTATGAATATAAATATTTATATAGATGCATATATATTTACAAGGTCTAATCACTTGAGGCATCGTACAATTCCTTAAAACATTCTCCTAAACAATAAACTTGTTGTTGTACTTTGCTTCAATTATCTCATTGTATTTTTTGCCTTAATTGCGTCATTTGTTTATCAAACAACATTCAGCATGAACAAATTGCAATAAATAATGACAATGCAACTCGATGCAATCAAATAACACCATATACCACAGACAGTCACTAAACTACAAGTGCATGTCCTTGCAAATTATAAATCATTATGTATTATTATTCTTACTACCACCACGACATTATTATTGCTATTAATTTTACAAGTTACAATACACAATACGTATAAAGTAAATACTAATTTTAACTCATTTTCAATTGAAATTTTAGAAAAACATTTTAAAGATTACTCTGTGTCATCAAGATTTTCTGAAAAAAATCTAAAAGAAAAAACATTTCCAAGTACACCAGCGCCAGTAAATATTAAATTTCATTTGATTCCATGATTATGATCCTTATCATCTACTCAGGGAGACGTTAAAAGTTAACAAGCTTCCATGGCATTCTTTACCATTAAACTTGAAAAGATCAGGTTTAGGTCAAATTAATAATAAAATACATTTTATTTATTACTATTTCTAATTTCCATTCATTCCTTTGAGTATTAAGGTAGTTTATTTAAACAAATTGTTCCTAGTTGTATCCAAGTATATTATTGAGAGCAAGAACTTCTCAAAGAAAAGTGTAACACTATCTGATAACGCTTTGTCACAGATAATATAATATTCTAAAGTAATGAAAATACCTATAATATCTGTTTTATATTTGGATGCATCATATTTAGTACATTAATAAGGTTGCAATTCAATCATATACTAAACATCTTCTCAAAAAACACTCTGACTTAGCAAAAAGTTCTTAAAACATATCTTCAGATATCTTACAATAATGTTAATATATGCATGATTGTGCGGTTACACTACCACATACTCGTACATATTCTCAATGGAAGTGTTCAGTTGTTAAATCTTGACTGTGACAGTGAGTACTAAATCAAATGTTCGTATAGCGTGGGACTCGTGGCCGTCGAGAAACGAAGCGTGATTCTTTCTTCTGAGACTTTCAGAGACCTTTCATTCAATTTCAGTCAGTCAGTTTAAAATTGAAGTCATGAGAGGTGTGAATAAGGTGAGTGTCGGTGTAAGTTAATATCCCAACTTTGTCTTCGTTAGCCATCCGATTTGGAAAGGACGCTGATAGTGTTGTTTATCGTGCTGGAGTATAGTGGGTTGGCTTTATGTTGGAAAAGAAAATAATTCCCGATTTGATTACATATACATAGATTTGAGCCAAAAAAAGTCTTCCTGAAAGTAGTGTGATCTACTTATTAACTCAAAGATAAGGGAATCAAATACCCTAACTGTTATTGTATGAATATTTTTCAACTACTTAATCTGAAAGGGAAGAGCTGCATTCAGGTATGTATACTATTCTTAGATTACCTAGCTGGCTAGTTTCCCATTGATACTTTGGTGTCATTTGTGATGCTTATATTATTGTGTGTAATTTTCATTATGAGTTTTTGAAGGGAATGATGAATACTGTCGAATAGATAGGGACAAAAGGAAGATATAACATAAGTTTGAAGGCTGTATAGAAATTCATTTGAGGATTTCCTTGTAAAATTTAAAAATGGAGAAAATATGGGCCAGGATTAGGTATGGATGGATAGATAGATGAGTGGGGATTTCGGTGCAGAAATTTCTCCAGCCAGTTCTGTATTTCACCCATGCCATTCTCTGACAGTAAAAGTAATGGTTAGTCTGGTGCAAACAGTAAGGAGAGTAAGCAAAGTTGGTTGGATGGCTTGGCTAGGATTAAGGAACGTGGTCTTGTGATATGAGTCCTTCCTTGTGTCAAGTTTTCTTCAAATTAGGCAAGTAGAGATGACAAAAAAGCTGTTGGCGTGGTGTAATCGAGAGATAAGGGACTTCTAAATCCCTTCCTTGCTTTTGCCTCCTTCATTTGGATGTTTATCCACTCATTTTTTCTTCGTTATTCCCCTGCCAAAGATTGGAGATTGACTGTGATACTGTGAAACTTCTCAAATACTCTCGTCCTTACTTCTTTTATTTAAACTAAGTTTATAGAGCGGTGTAGTGGGAAAGGGCTATGTGTGCTCTACATCAAGCTTCCTTTTTTGCATCTTATTTCTTATCCATTCTAAAAGTACCATTTCTACTAAGCTACCTATGTAATACTGTCACTATTAAATTGGGATGGAGGGATAGATATTTTGTAGTCAGTCAGTGGCACTTACTTGCATATAATACCATTACAGCACCATCAACCAACTAGGATGACAATAGGTTTAATACCTTTCTCCCGAGCGACTCATTTCATTCACGAAAAAACATTAGCTCGTCTCTCATTCCCTGAGCTTTACTTCCTCTTTTTTGATCTTTAGCCATATATATACCTACTAGTCGACTATGGCATTATCCTTCCAAGCTCTACTCTACAACACTAGACTAGACTAGTGTATACTGTCATCATTCAGTATATGACAGTCGATTTGCATTTTTCTCTCCCTTTTTCTTTTGTGATAAAAAACCTGTTTGGATTTCACATGAAATAAAGAGGAGGCTTTTCCTGTCTGGACACTTTTTAAACCCTTTTCTCCCTTTTTGGCTTTACTAGGTCAAAAATGAAGTTGCCTCTTGTAACCTTTCTTTTGCCCTCAAGTCACTCACACTTGAAATGAGTATCAACATAAGTCTCAAATTGTCCACATATGATTTGAAGAGATTTTAGGTTTTTTGGGGTTGTTTGAGATTTTTGGCTTTATAGCTTTTTCACAATTCCAACACTTATTTTTAGATGCCTGGACGGACTTTTTGTATATAACGTTTTAAAAAGCGTTGTGTATGCTTTGGTTAGTTCTCATCTGAAATTGTTAGATTTTGATCGAAAAAATGCAAGATAATATGGGAGAAAGAGGCTTAGAACTAATAGGCAATCTAGATAAAGGTTGTACCTTCCTAGAATAAATTGTGGAGAAGCACAACATGTATACTCCTAAAAGTATCGTGATAAATACTTAAGTTACAGATTGAATCGTTTTTATCTGCATGATACACACAGGATGAAAGCATTGAAGTTACGAGTTGAGAGTTGCAGTTGTTAGGATTAGTATGAGGATGACGGGATGGCCATTTGTGTAATAGTGTGTATCAAAAGATTATTTAGTAGAAGGGAAGAAGGGCTAATAAAATGGTTTGATTGTGTATGTGTATGTGTCAAAAAAGTTTCATGTTATGGGTTAACTTAGCTCAAAGTTGGCTGAGCTTGTAAAGTTAAGAATGGGGTAAATTCTAGTAGTAGTGGTCAGCGTACATTGCTTATTGGGCTGTTGGTCCAAGGGAAATAGTCAATAAAAGGAGACATACAAAGAGAAGAGTAGGGCTCTTGGAACCTTTTATCTAAATAAGACAAGTATATCATATTATCTTCGAAGGAAATGTGCTGATCCTTGTGGAGAGAAAATGCTGTCCAGTCAGCCAGCATTCAGGAGGAACCACTTCTACCCATAATAATACATTTTAGATACTCTATATAAAACATTCACCCAAAGTAGTTAGTATCAGTTTCACTTTGTCTAATAATAATATTCGTACACATACAACTATTGCTGCTATTGCTAAAAGAACAAGACTTCTCTATTACATATTATTGGCATTACAAATACTTTGGTCATGGCTAAGAAGCTCGTAGTTGCTCCTTCCTCTTTTAGATCTTCTACGTTTCTGACTACTAACGGAAAAGATTCTTCCTCTTTCCAAGCCCATTTATCCTTTTAAGAAGATTTTCTCCTTTTCTATTCATGTCCAATAGCTTGCTTATTATTGCATTGCATTTCGTTTCATTACTACTGCAAAGTCAAATCCTAAGCCAAGGTGTACCAAACTACCTTAGTAAAAGTATATAATATACTAAATAAAGTGGTGTAGGGAGCTAGGTCTATAGTTTGCCTCTACATGGATTGTTTTATGTTTTTGGTTATTATGAAATGTGAAAGCGGAGGCAAGGGCGCCGGAAAGGAATGAGAGACAACAAGAAGAAAGAAGAGTGAAAGTATGTGCAGTCAGTAGCAATATAAATAGGAGTAGCAGAAGTTAGTAGGAAGAAAAATATAGGAAAATTAGAGTACGATGTGGCTCTGTACCATACACTACTAATAATACGATGGCAAAGGCTAAGACACGAGTATTGCTCAAGTATAAAGGTTCATCCTGCTGTCGTAAAAGACTTATAAAGTGATTAAGGGGCAAGAAGATGACTCCCCTGGCTAGATATTCATTTCCGATGGATAATATTTGAGTGGTATTCGTTAATTTCTTTGAAAACAATTATATCTAAAATATTGCGAAGGATGAATGGAAGGAAGCTGATATATAGCCGCAAATTATTTGCCATGCATATAAAAAGCTCTTGTGGCATTGTGTCCTGTCTTTCCCATAACATTCTCATTTCCAGCATTGCGATGATAAATGCAATATCCGTTCCTTCCACTTTTCTAAAAGTACAGAGAGTATCTCTCTGTAGCTTTGTGTATGTATATCTGTATGATTCTTCTTGTGCCCCTCTTCTTCCTTCTTTACTGTCTTGCCTTGCCTCTTTTCCGTATTCCAATTCCAATTGAACAACTAACCAAAAGCAGTTGTGTGTATGTTCTACTCTAGTAGTGGCACACAGGACCAAGAGCCAAATAGCTCTTTCCCTGTATATACAAAGCTACATCAAAATACAATACGGCTTTACTATGAGCTCTTTACTTTCTCCTTTCCTTTTCCCATTCTTTGAGAGAAAGAGGGATTCCTTGCTTCGCTTTTGCTGCCATGATACTCCTACTTACTAACTAAACTATTACTGTTCAAGTGAGCATAGGGATACATAATAGCTCCTGTGTAGTAGTATTGCGGGTCCTGTGTCGGTCCTGGCTAAGGGAAAGTTCTTTGCTTATTGGAACGGATCAAAAGAGAATGTTTTGTATGAAGCCAGTTGCTGCGGAAAGAAAAGAAAATTTATCCCTTTCGTGGCGTTGGACTTGGCCACATAATTGTATTATGCACAAGATTTGCCATTCATAATAGTCCTTTGGAATTGCTTAAGAATTTCTCTTGCTGCTTACCCTTTACATCCTTCACTTGCAATAATCCTCAGACTCCTTACTAGACTTTAGTAGCCTTGCCCAACACCACCACCACCACTCTAAAGGCTACAACTCTACTAAATGCTTATTATGTCAGAAAGAAGGTAATACATATTGGATGGGAGTCTCATCCTTGCCAAAGATCATACAAATAATATTTATATCTAGAGTATATATAAAGACAAACTATTTAGTCCTGTTAGACTTTCTTCTTTCAGTATTTCCTTCCTTCTTTTACTTACTTTGGCTCTTCTTCTATAAAATAATCATAATAAGTGGTAATGGTACACGGTTCCTTGTACCAGTATGGTAATCTAGTACACAAGGGCAACACACCAGACAATTCAACTACCTCCTGTTGTACTTCTAGTAATATATATCTTCTGTCTTGTCTTTTCTTACTCCATCATCAATTAAATCTCCTTTTGCCTCATGAATGCTAAAGTGTGCAATTTATGACTTGCTCTTAAACGCCAGTCTTTGTCTTCTTTTATACCACTTTGCTTTCTCGTGGAGCTGCTGTACTGTAAAATGCATAAATGAATGCATACCTTGTAGCCAAGAATGATTACACGTAGTATTTGGGGAAATAAGAAACTGATTCGAGAATGCTCAAAAATCCTTGTTTGACAGAAAGGTAAAGGAATGAAATCATCCTAGTAAGTTTTTATAGTTCAATGGGGCTGATTGTCTTGTCTCATCTTACCTAGCCCGAGGTACTTCACCAGTTACTAAATACTAAGCTTTGGTATAAATTTGTAATGTTGCTGTTTTATTATTAGAGTTTTGCTAGTGGCATTGAAGTTGTAAGTAGCAACATAATTAAAATACTGACTGGAAGTTTGTATTATTATGAAGTGGTTGCAAAGTGGTACAGAGGCAGAGGCAGACCCAATCGAAATTAATGAGGAAACTAGATACATACGTAGAGAGGACAGAAAGACAGAAAGTTGAAATGGGATGTATATACGTAGTGTTGTAGGAGAGGGCAGAGTGTCAAGAAAGGGCAGCAGGTAGAGAACTTTCTTACTTATACTTCTTTGTGAATGTCTCAAGGGAGCGTTTCTTTCCATTCATTTTATGGTGCTTATCAATGCAGATAATAAGAAAAAGGGATGAAAATAATTGTTGCACGAGGAAAGCATACAAATAGACAAGCACAGTGCATTAGAAAACCCAACCATTCCAAGAGTATCAAATATGCAGTAGTTTCATAACATGAGTCTTGATGTCACTCTGCATAATAATAATACTATATAGAGATAAATGCAAAAATTCCACGCACATAGTCCAGTCTTGTTAAAAGCCTGGAGACTGGTTTAGTTTTGCATGAGACATCAAGCTCTCTCCGTGTGATTTTAATGGAATATGACTAAGATGGGGGCTATAAAATTAATTGTGGCCAAGATAGGAAGACAAGGGCAGGAGAAACTTAAAGCCAAGTAGAATACGAAGAAGAAGAGGAAAAGTCATAAAAGTTTTGGGATGTGCCCGAGTCGTTTCCCGTGTCAGGCTTGCAAACCTTTCTCGGACGACAGCTTTATGAAGATCATATGTTACTACCGTTTACTTTCGCCACGGTTCTTTCTTCTTTCTCTGTCCTATTGTTGCATTTTTGCTTTGTGCCAAGTCTTATCGATAGTATCCAAATGTCAAATACTTATCCATACTCTCGATCCTTCCTACTACTCTAGAACTGGAGAAACTCAAGTTACAAGAATAATAGCAGTTCACAGTTCCTTCTTTTTAGTTGTCCATGCTACGGAATTTCGATGTGTATTGCAAGATTGCAAGTATTATTATTGCCAGTAGTATTGTTGCCCTCATAAGAACAGTAGTAGTAGCTATTTCTAAGATTTTAGAAACTACTCTGGAGTTCCATTCACCATATATATACCATCCCATACCTGTGTCGAGTAAGTACTTAAACGTAGTTAAGATATTTATGGTTCATACTAGTAGTTTTTTCTCATAGTGGTAGTTATGGTTGATCTGGAATTGAGCTTCATGCTTTTAATACTTTTTTTTCTTGGTTGGTTATTACAGAGGAATACTTACTACTACTAGAAGTAGAAAAGCTAGCAAGCTGACTCAGCCCAGAATGTCTTATAATAATAATGCCAGTAATAATAATAATAATAATAATAATAATACGAGTCAGCGTAGATGGAATGGATCTAAAGCTGGCTAGATAGGTGGGTGAGGAATTATTATTTTAATATTACTATTATTATTATTTGCTTTCTGAAAGACTCTATTGAATCACCACACGTTTTGTTTATCCAAGAGAGTGCTGTCATTTACAAAACAATTTCAAACCTTTTTAATATAAACATCCGGCCTCTTCTTCCATCCAAAATCAACATTCCTCATGCATCCCTCACCCTTCTCTCTCTTTCTGTGTCTATGTTTGCTTGCTTTTCGTTTCTATTTTCTGTGCCACTCTGCCATCCCAGTGCTAAACAATGATGTTCAACTTGAACACAACAATAGTTTACAATTCTCAGGGTCTCTTATAACCAGAATATTTAATGTTGTATTCAATGGAGTTGTATGCATTATATGAAATGTTATGTTTATTTCAAACTCTTGGTGAATATATTTACCCAGTCGTTAGTTAGCCAACTTCATATGCCCGTTTCATTGGCCCTTGTGCTATAAAATTGAAAAACAATAAAGCATTAAGCAACAAAAAGTGGCTTGTTTCCAACTCTTTTACTAACAAACTCTATTGATTTGGCTTTATGAGAGTTAACACAAAGGAGTGAATGACAAATATGAAAAAGATTCGTTCATGTGCGGTCAATCATTAACTTTTTGCCGGTGTGTTAACTAACTTGTAACTTTTTAGGATTTAAAATCATTTGAGTATGTTGCATTGACGTCAACTTTTAGTTTTCTATCAGGTATGTCATGATTTTTTACTTGCAAATTATTAGGCAGTTTTCCCATACATATTGTATATGCATAGTATACACATCAAATGTAAATATAATACTTTTCACGTTTCATACATGTCGGTAGTTTTGTACCTAAATGTTAATGATTCTTAAATAAAAAGGGTTTTTATCGATTTGACTTGTTCACTTTGCATAAACTGAGAAATCTATGGGAGTTCATTGGGATTTATGTATTTCATCTTGTGATGCTTACATTCAGACGAATGCATGGAGCGATAGGAAATAGGTGTTTAAAACGAGGAAAAGATGAAATCTATGCATTTATAAGTTTAGAATTGAAAATACCCAACCCACTTTCTTATTTACCTGAAAAAAGAATGAGTTTTAACGAAGAGAGATTTTGAATGATGAATGAGGACATAGGATACAATGAGCTTGAGGGAGATGCCATGACAGATAATAACATTACGCATCGACAGTTAATATATACTGTATTGTTTTTTGTATTTTATACAGAAGAGAACTTCTTCACTTAGGTATATCTTAAGGAAATTCTACAATCCTAATAATTAAGAAGTAATAAAAATAATAAAATTAATTATAACTATAATAACGGTGAAATAAGAAAGAAGCAAAAAGTTCACAGGTGAACTGCCTTTCGATACTTGTGAAAGTTTAAGTTTAAGATTTGAAGTTGTATAAAGTATTTAAAAGAAGTTTTGCCCTTTTGCCATTCCAGTTATGTAAAGATAAGTGCATATATAAATAGTAAAAAGAGTAAAGTATATTTATAGTGTGTTGAGAGAGGTTATCTTTAGGCTGATAATAGCATCTGAGAACGTTGACTTTTATACTTTTTTTAGCTGGTGGTGATATTTTCGGGGCTTATACCTAGTTTTGAAGACATTGTTGTAACCAATAGATAGCTAGATGCTGACGCTTCAGATTGTTGGTAGTATGATAAGAGTTGAAATGCATAGTGCGTTATTCTAATTCTTAGTACTTACTACGGCCTGCTACTACTCAGTATTACTGGGCTGTGCATATGTTTTGAGACAAAGTGCTTCTTATTCGGGTTGAAAGTATAAAAGGGATGAGATAAAGTGTCTTAGAAAAGTCACATTAAAGGGATAAGAGAAAATGTGGAATGAGTAAGGAAAATGTATATATGTGCGGATGAGACATTAAAGGATCAACGGGAGTGGCGACCGGTCGAGAAGGTGTTAGTAGATCCGCATGTAAATCAGCAAAACACATCCAAAGTCAAGACTACTGAAGACGGAACAGATGTGACATTCAACTTCGATCTAGTCATAATGACGATTCCTGATGTTGTACCTAGGTCTAGATATGAACAAAGTATTATGCCTCTCTACTTACTCATGCTTACTCAGAGTTATCCTTATGACTTTAGACTGAAGAGGCTTCTTTACTCCAAGTGTATTTATTACAAATCCACTGATCGTGCTACTTCAAGGATGTATGTAGTATGTATGTCTAACTGGAGCTATCATCATGACTGCACCACTAGGATCACTACCTCTCCCCTCTAATCTCAATATTATAGTTGAAGAATAGAATAGTTAAAGAAAGTAACGATTTTCAAATCTTGATCTTGATGTGAGAGATGAGAAATGAAGAAAAGGGTAGTCGATTCTGCATTACTGCTATTGGGGTACTTTCAACTCTGCTATTCATTTTTGTACAAATGGACTACTATCTAGCTCTAAATAGCATCTTGCTCAGGTGCTATTCTAAGTAGCAGTCGCATGTGTTTTTTATGATGGATCTTGATGATGTTTTGAACGTGCTCATTTAGTTTCAATTGCAGGCTTTAAAGTCTAGTCCGAGTTCAGGCTAAGAAAGGATAACAATTTCAACCTTGTTAGGCACGCATTTATATCATTGTTGAATATCGTTGAGAACATTTGGCAAATCTTGGTTAGTTGTGTGCCTGTGTAGGTTCTCATGAGGAAATATTTTGAAGACTCATCAAAATTTACAAAACAATTTTTGTAAATTTTAGTCTCCATTTTTTAAAAATAGATATTTAGTAGAAATAGTAGTCAAAAAGACAAGGGAGATTAAAAGAAAAGCAGAGAGTGTCATTTTTACCAAAATCGTTTCATTGACAGCTTTCAGAGGACAAGCATCTCATTGTTTATATCATGCATAGAATAAGGCTTTCTCGTATACTGCTTGT
The DNA here is from genome assembly GCA_034698605.1 of Isotoma decorata. NCBI lineage: Eukaryota > Metazoa > Arthropoda > Collembola > Entomobryomorpha > Isotomidae > Isotoma > Isotoma decorata. Next base: position 48,204 of record JAQGBU010000003.1, read on the forward strand.
AAGTGCACAATATACATGGTCGGTGGTACTGCTTATTACATTATTTGATTTTCCTTAATCATTAAATGTTCTTTACAGTTAAATGTCAATAGGATGTCATTTATTAAATACAAATATATGAGAAAAATGCAACCTTGTCAAAGAATTCGGGATTCTAGACTACATGGCCCAAATATTCTATTTTACACACGGACGGGTAGGCAGACATAATTACTAAGCAGATATTTTTCATGGAAGTTCAGAAAAGTCCTTGGTTAGACTTGCTTAAAAGAATAATGGATAAAAAAAGGGAAAGTGTGACTTTATAGTGTTGGGTCATGACTTGAGATAGAAGTCACATATAATAAAGAAGGACATGAAATGTCTCATCGGTCGGAGAAATATCGGGGGTCGGATGTAACGATCAGTCAGTAGTATTAGCGGTAGTAGTAGAAGTCGTAGGGCTTAAACTGATGCGTTTTCGGTGATCATGCAAATGAGGAGGGAATAGGGTGTCGGTTGGGTCGCATCAGAGTGGAGATGGAAGGCCGGTAGCTTTGTAATTGACTTTCTTTTAATTATTTTTCTGCCAAGGGTAACTCTTCTATTCCTTCTATTCTACAAGACTACTAACTCCATTCCGAATGTTGATAGGCTGCAAGGACATTTGAATCCTAAGTAAATTCTACCAAGCATAATCTCCCCATATATCCAACATCGTCATGAGCTGAATATACCGATTTATTCTGTTCAGCTGTGTGGAAAAATGAAGGCATTAATTGTTTCTTTTAGAAGCTTTTTGAAGTTTTCAGCTTAAATTATATGCGCTGCAGGGATTATGAGGCCTGATGAAACAATTTGATCTCACTCCCTTATATGTTTCATAATATACACTGACTTCCTTCCTAACGTATTACTGCCATTACATCCTCTGTTTTAAATTTGCCCAGCACATACATCTTACCAAGGGAGCCTGGGCACTCGCTCACCCGTCTAGTCTCAGTACCTCCGACTTTATAAAAGTACTTTTTATCAGTAGCTGATCCAGACAGTTACTACAGGTATTTCTCCTTCAGTTTCATCTACAAAAGTTTCACCTCAATTATCATATTTTGGCTTAACTCCCTTAACCTTTTTCATTCCATATCGTACTACTCTTGACGTCTTCTGCCTCATCCTTTTTCTCTCCTCATCTATGCCTGTGTCTTTGACTATGACCCTTTCTAACTCGTGCATTATTTAATCCAACACGGTATATACTTCTAGTCTAGCTTCTGTAAGTAAGAACAAATCTCACAATCACATCTTCCCATCATCCTCTCAATAGGCTCATAGTACTTTATTTTATTACAGACAGTCCCAGAGAAAGGTAACTATCTTTAACACCAGTCACTCCACATCATATCCCTCTCTTTCTGTCAATAGATTCATTTAAATGTTTAACTACAACAATTCCTATTCTGTTTGGCCTAACCTTAAGACCAATCCTCAGCCTATTTTTGTAGTTTTACTTACAATAAGCTATTGTCTATCTATTTACAAGAGGTAAGCAGATAGACAGGTAGATAGATCTATCTCGTGTAGTGAATAGAGGGTACTTTCTCTACGGTATTAGATAGGGGTGTGTATATTTTTAATACTAGGAAAGAACTTTGAGAAAACTTTTCCGTGCATTAGACAAAACAGCATGAATACTAAAAAGCATTTTTTCCGATCAAAATCATTCCGGTCTATATTAAATGATTGTTTAGGAAGTTATCTTCTATCCAGTAAATATGGAATTACTTTCGAAGTACATAATATTTGTAGTTTGCATTTGCAAATGGATATGCTTTTAAAATGTTTTGTAGTATGTTGTGTTTTGACGATGCTTTGAGTTGACGTAAATGATGTTGGGATTTTATGCAAGCTGATCCTTTCCTTCAGAGTTGGATGCTTGTTGTATTAAACATCACCGAGTTTCGCCAAGGGCCGATTTGGATTTAACTCTGTTTTCCTTTCCCATGCATTAGTTTTTAGTTTATGTTTTGTTAAATAAAAGTAAGGAGAGCTCAATATATTGACTATTAAAGCTGTACCTTGTCTTACATTTTATTTCACGGCATGGATTAGGCTGGGGAAGTAAACATAGTCATTTTTGAAACTGAGATTAGACTAATCACATGCTAAAAGCAATGTATGTATGAACAACAGGATCATTTTTCAGGAAATGAGACGAAGCGTCATGGGGCTTCTGGCGTCCTATTTGGTCCGTATCGCACATGCTAGTCAGTTAGTGTCAAAAGCTAGTCTAGTTCATGTCTCGTTTGGAACTTATAACATATTCTTTAGTCATTCCGGACTACCGTGTTTACTGCTTTAGTACCCCTTGAAGAGATTATTAACACTTTATTTTGTATTTTAACCCAGTAAAGTTTTATAGTAATGCTGGTGTTAATTTTTTAGATTCGGAGTTGGGGGTGCATATTTTGTCAAAGATTGTAAAACGGTAGGTGTTTGTTGGCATTGCGTAATTTATTTACGTCAGGGGTTCTAAACCGGTAAGAACGTTGATATGAATAGTATTTTTGTATCAAAAGCCAAATAAAGTTGTGCTCACCTCTGGCATAAAGGAAGGCGAAGTGCAGAATTGATTATGATTAGTAGTAGGGGATTAAAATGTCTACAAACGACATTAGCTATATAAACTCACAGTCAGTATAAAATCAGAATATAGTTTTCTCAAGTCTCATTTCAATCTACGTAATATTATTTTTTGGATTTGTCACTTTCCCTTCAAACTTGTTTTAGTAAGTAACTTACAGTGAAATTCACAATTCACAAGTTACAGCGAAATCAATTGAACATCATTTCATTAAATCACCTCAATAATCAAATACGGCATGATTTTATCCAATATGCACATTTCATTAAATGCAGGCTTAAATTATTAAATCTGATAAACAAACTAGGATGCAAATTCAAGAAAAAATGAAAACCCTTGTATTGAGCTAAAAAGAGTAAGCAGATAAAAATATCAAAACTTTCTACTCAGGGGGGTTAAACCGAGTTATCTTTTACTGCTGGAATTGAAAAATTTTGTTCTCAAGTGGAAAAAGCTCAAAAGAAAAACAATGTTTTCTGCTAAAGTAAATCTCATAGGAGTAAAGAAGTCATGCATGGAAGAAAAAACCCCACATTCATTTTTCATAAGCTTTGTATTATTGACTGACATATCTGTAAGCGTGAAAAAATAAAAAATAAAAGTTGTGAGTAAACACCTTCTGCTTGAGACTCCTTCCCAAAACAATTAATTTCCAACTTCTTCAAAAGAATATTACTTCATCCAGAAGTGTTCTCAGGGTTGTTGATGGGCATGTATACATTATAAGGGAGACGCATAAAATTTTATTCTAAAAATCTTCGCCCGTTTAAAAGAATCGGATATTTTATGTCAGCGGTATAAATACTTGCCCCTTATAATTGCCTAACGTATTTAACTTGTTTCTATAATTAAAATTAATGCCATCTATAATCTATAATAAAAATATTAATTGTAATTCAAAGGCATGCTAGAACAGAACAACAGAGTTTGAGAAAGTAATTTTGGTTTTTCCATTCAGTCATAAACTTTAGCTGTGCACACTTGAACATAGTAATATAAGGATTCATTATTAATTATACTAAATAAATGTCCTATACAACGGAATATGAAGATATAAATGGAAGATATTTTAATTGTTTTATGGGTTGTGCAAATGAAAAGAGATTGAAAAAGATTCAGTGTTGGTTTAAGCCGAACTGGTGAAAGGGATGAAATGGTTGGGGTAAGTGGAGATGAGGGAAAGTTTTCAACGAGACAAAATAAGATAAAGTCTTGTTGTGGGAATTGTGTGTACACTTTGTGTGTTTGCTTACTTTAAGGAAGATGTGATGTGAAAGGTAAAGGATAGAGAGAGAGAAAGAGAGATTGAAGAAAAGAGGGAATTCATCCTTTTGGCTTTTAATAAATGGTGAAACGGTTGTGTATGTATAGCTAGAGAAAGAGCAATGTTACAAAATAGCCTTATTTCTTTGGTGCTTTAGAAGTTACACGTTGGAGAAAGTGTTTTACCTCCTGAAGAGAAAACCCAGTTGGGCTCTCTCTCACCCACACCGACCCAAGAATTTGTCGTTATTGAGCTGTTATTTATTTCTTCTCTTTTCCCATTGACGACAGAAAATGATTCCAGGAATTTCCTTGGCCATTCATTTAAGTACAAAGAGTTTGGACTCTATGCAAGAATGACCATAATGGACAGCAATTGTTCATTTTTGACATTTACTGAAATTTTGTACAATTTCAGCCACGTAGTTGTAGAACTTTTGAAAAAATTGAGATCGTGCCAAGGTGGAGGGGAAATTTTTCTTGATTTCTTTTGCTTTTACTTTCATCGCCCATGCCAATTTGCTACTACCCTCTTCTTACTTCACACAGACTGTTACATATTACTGTAGTTATCTGTAACAGTGTGGAGCAATTGCTTTGTCTATATGTACTTTGTACTCCTGTGTATAGATAAATATATAGAGAACAAAAATTGCAGCATACTAATAAGGGTACTCATATTCTATAATAATACAGGGTTATCTGACTACAATGCGTGTATGTAGTTGAAACTTGAGCTGAGACAATAATTTGGTAAAAGAAAATGTGAGTTGAAGGTGGTACGTAGTTGAGTGGAGAAAATTGGTGGTTTTCTCAGCTATTGAATGGACTTTCACTTCTTTCAGGTTTTTCTTCATGGTGGTTAAGTTGCATGGTGGATGGGTGGTGGTGGAAGTTTTTAAGTGTTAAAAGGCATAACTACTACTTATAGGTATATCTATGTAGAGTAGAATCCTTATTATGATCGTTCCTACTTTCCATTTAAGCTGTTCAAAGTTTACTCGGCAGTTAGTGGTGGAACAAGGGAGAGTTTTAGCGGTGTCAAATGCCATCAGCAATCCAATTTCATCTATTGCCAATCATGCATTGATGAGATGGCCACAGCAATCCATCCAATGATCCCAGTTTCCAATAAAGGTTTATATATACTACTACTACTAGCCTAGGAATCTACACACATGAGAGAGGAATATCATCACCCAGATGGATTGGCAACTCAGGGGAGTTACTTTGGCTCAGTTTTAAATAATACTACAGGCATTATAGGTCATAACATTCAGGAAGTGCTGCATTGGCCGACCTCCTCAATGTCCACCCATAATGGATCTCCCTAAGCTTTTCAATGTTCTCGGTGGACCTCAAACTGCTCACTCAGCACAACATGAGCCTTTCCTTTTTTTATCCCTTACGCAACATGTTATTTTACCGTCGTCTCCATCCAATCACCTTTCTCATCCTCAATTACAATCCCTATTCCCAGTTCCGGCATCAATATCAAATCCTTATCGGTTTCCCTCATCTCGCGACCCAGCCACTACAATCTGGACCTGACCTCTGTGCCTTGGCTTGTTAGCATCTTCTATAATAGAGTAGACAGTCCGAGCTTTAGATTAAATCCCATTTTATGGAGGTTACTTACACCCTCCTGCTGACTTCAAACTGCTTATCCGCATTATCTTCTGATCGTCATGAGGATTCAAATTGAAATCGTCTTTTTTCAATGTATACACTTACCGTAACTACTACTACTGCTCTCTGTAAAAATTACCACAATAATTCAAGGTCATTCAATCTGTTCATTAACTCGTGTCAAGCAGTGGTTAAAAAATTAATTATATCAATGCTGTTCACTATATCTATGAGCATACAATTCTATTATTTATGGCTCAAACCTAAATGTATCAAACCATTGTCCGGTGGTAAATCTTAGAAAGTGGAAGTAAGCAAAGAAGCATGGAGAAGGGCGGGTTGAGATTTCAGAGAGTGTAAGTAGATCTGTAGCAGATGTACAACTACTCTGTACTAAATTTATGGAGTAGTGTAACAAGGTAAGCTGGTATAAAGTTGCTAATACAACTACTATCTGTTACATACAAACAATGAGGAGAAAGTAGAAAGACAAGACGAAGCAGCTTTGCTCCCGGATCGGATGGGATGGTATGAAGCAAGAAATGAAAGTGATCAGTGACAAGATTTTGTAGAAATGCTACTACTACTATCAACTAATATTCTATGTCGTATCGTTGTGTAGTAGTTAGTAGTTCTTTAGTACAAGCAGGATGTGGCTTGACTTAGTTTAACATCTAGCTTTTCTCTCTTCTTAATCTAACTGGCTGACTAATTTAGACTCCTAATAATGTTGGTTTGACTGTACATAGTGAGTAATGTTATTCACGGGAAAGTAAATCTTATGCTAATTACTGATAATACTTCACAACAGATGTCGAAGTTTCATTAGATCGTCTTGTTTTGAATCTCAGTTGGTTAGTTTGTTATCTCCTTTCTGGGATAATAGTAGTAGCAAGAAGTAACTAGTACATAAGGTAGTTATGCTTGTGCACCAGTATTCTTGACAGAATCAACCAGGCAATCAAATGCAACGAAACCGAATCATCATCAACTCATGTTGGAATCCTGCTCTTTCAACCATTCTCATAATTATATTCATGAAGACACCGGCTGATGCTTTTGTCAAACAGTGAAGCAACCAACTTTGTCACTATCTCACTATTATTACTATAGGCAAGGAGTCAATGCAATATGTATATGCAGTCTCACCAACAATGTTATGTATATATACTTTATTCAGTATCGTTAGATAACTTCATGTGAATGCTCCTGGTGTCCGTTAATCGGTCTGTCTGTCTGGGGTCTGTCTGAACGTCCGAATTTTCATGGAGTCAGCTTTTCAAGTCTGTTTTCACTTTCAAACATGAGGTCCTACAGATCAAGGGAAGGTTAAGTTCGAAACTGGTCGAAGTCAGTCACACCCCCTGGGTTATAGCTATAGCTCTATAGCTTTTCCACATTCCACAGGATTTGGTATAATTTGGGCTCTTTCAAAATTTCAATTCATTTCTATCGGTGTTCCTAAAGATACTTTCTTATATTCATTTGTCATGGTTGATTGTCTATACATGTCGTATTGGTGGATGGACGGATACATTCTTTGATACACCTTAACTTGCAACTCTCAAAAATTGGAAATCCTCTTCTCGTCTACAGTACATATTCAATAGCTTTACTCATTCTTCTTCTTTCACCCTCTTCCATTCGACTTAATACACAAAGCTGTTGTGTACACAGAAAGAACTGATCCGACAAATGGCACACAGAGTCACTCACTTTTCCTAGAGAAAATCCTTGCTTCAATAGAGAAAATTCTTGACACATGCATAAAGTACTGGTATTGGTACTACTAGTGATGTCAATAGCGATTGCTAGTATTTCTTACAATTTTGGATTCTAATATGAGTGTTTGAACCACAATACTCTTTGCTGTTCTCGATATTTATGTGTAGTGCAAACAGACGCAGAAATCAAATTTGTACCCGTAACCCATAACTTTTCAAAAGTGATACCATGGGATTATATGACAATAAAATTTAAAAAAGTCTTAAAGTAAGTAGAATTGCAATCCTTTGCATTTCGCAATCATTCACAATTTGTATTAATCGTGAGCACTCAAGCTTTCACCTCTTATAGTTTTAAAAATATACGTTTTATATTTTACATATATTTTAAAAACTGTACTATATGTTTTAAAAATCATTCATAAAAGCCGAACTTCTATGAAATGTTGTATAACTATTTCTACAAAAAACGAAAATAAATAAAAACCGCTATTGTTTCACTCCATCGTGTAATATGATCCATGATTGTCTTTTAAATAATGCGTAAAGTGTTTTCATCACACACAAAGCTACGGTGTTCATGACGGGATAAGAAAAGAAAGGAGGAAGAAGGTGAAAAGAAGCAAATTACCTAGTGAAATCTGCACACTTATCAAAAAAGCCTCTTCAAAATGCAAGGCATTGAAATAGATGTGACACATTTTATAACTGCTATAAATATCTTTTTTCATGTATAAAACAAATGGTGTTTCCCTGTACGGTTACCGTCATAAAATATGACGTTTATGATACGAACCTCTAAATTCTTTCACGTAGTATCTAAAAAAATAAAAAATAAGGTATAATACTTCATGCAGTAAAAGTTTTTACACTGAATAAGCCTTTCCGAAAAAGTTGATAGGGTTTGGGCAGTTATGTATTTTTTATGGGAGTTATTTCTTTAGTAAATCTTAACAAGTAATCTATAACTTTTGAATCTAAAAGGTATTTATGCTTAAATGGTTTCAATCAATTGCATTGAGGATTACGACAATGGCTGTGATATCATTTTTGTCTATGCAATTTTTACTGATACTTTTGTATCTTGAAACGTATCAGATAGCATCATTTATTTTTAGTGAGGAATACTCAGGACGATTAAGTAAGTTCCCAGGGCTTGAAAGGTGATACTAGCAAGCATAGTGTTACGTAAGAGGTATTACAAGTTAGGCCGATGGTGATGCTTTAATGCAACGGTATGAAATATAAAATAACAGCCAGTCTAATGATAATAAAAACGATGTATGTTCGTCAACTGTATTCGTCAGAAAGAATGTGACACATCCATCATCCATCGCATCTAAATTTACTCTGTTGGTGATTATATTGTTAGTTGTTTATTTTGTCGCTCACAAAAGGAAGAGGGACTAATATTTTATGAATGTTTGAAAGATGACATTGAGTTTGTGTAAATTTTAAGAGATGACGAAGCATGAAAAAAGACATTATTTTGATGGTCAGTACACAAAGTTAATGTTGTTTGTTCCTAACCATTTTTTTCATTTACGTGAGGTACATATAGGTTGAGTTGAGAGACAATATTTTGTGTACTATGTATTGTAATGAGACTATGCAACAAATCGAATTGAAAAAGCACACTTGGTTAAGCATTAAACATTGCATTTACTGTATAAGCTTTCAGCTTATATCTAATACGTAATGGAAGTACGATTTTTCCTCTCCCGTAGACAAATCCATTTATTTATGTTTATTTAAAGCGAATATGTATTTATAAAACTGATGTTGGTGTCATAAAAACTCAAAATGTTTTTGTTTGTTCAAAGTCTATCAGGAGGACTGAACAAGACAGACAAAGTGTTCGTCGGAGCCGATTTTGATTAGACAGTGGTGGTGTTATACTTCTGTATCTGGTGTGGGTGCCCAACCTAAAACTATCACGTAACAACTCAAGTCCGAAGGTTCTTCAAATTCCTCTTACCTCCCAGCCTTGATTCAACTGATGACTTATCCTTACTTGGGTTTTCTGCATTAAACAAGGTACTTTTTAACATTATTTGCTTTTTAATTCACTTTTCATGAGTTTATTACCGATTGCGTATAGAAAAACTGGAGGCTTTTGAAGGCTAAAGAAGTACAAATAAAGTTGGCATTTGTTAAGTCGATTCTATTCCAGAATGAGAGCAATGCATTGTATGAAAAAAGAAAGCAGTTTGGGCTTTGGGGTAAGAAGTAAGAAGGAAAGGGAGATTTGTTACACAAAAGTACGGCCTCACTCAAGTAGAAACCTGAGACGGAATCCAGAATTGGATTCTGGGGTATTACGAGACATGGATGAAATGGGGTTGTTGGGCATTTGTAGTCCACTCCAAACCGTTCCATTCTGTTTCTTCATTGTTTATCATTTATTTAATTACAATTAGATGATAATAACGTTAAAGGCATCTCGAATACAGGTGCATGATTATGTTAAACGCTGTTGTGCTTTTAGGGGGTGAAATAAATGGGTGCTGAATGAACACATTTCCGACTTCCGACTGGAAGAGAAAAGCCGGTCATAGGGGTTGAAACTGAAAAGGATGAGAGATTTAAAATTGAGAGGTTAGAAACCATTTTTAAAATACGAATGTTCTTATCTCAGAAGTATAGTCGGGTATTCCGTAACGCTTTTCTCATACTACTTTACATACAACCTCCTTTGTGACTATGAGACTGCTGATGGTCGAACGAGGGTTTAACAAAGGGATACAGTTGAAATATGATAAGAGGGAGTCGAAGGGGAGTTATATAATCTAATACCCCATCCAGTGCACACTTCTTCGAGCAGTGTCAGCAGCTGACTTTAGTTGGATAGTAACGAAAATAACTACCACTACCTCTTAGAAGGGGTGAAGAAATTTCTCAATGAGCAGTGGTTTTTAACAGTTAGCTGCGAAGAGAACCCAGATCCAGTGGTCGGTCTGCCAGTGTTCAGTGAACAAGAGTTGACAACTCCAGTTAGCAGTTCAGTAGTGGTGGTAGTTCATCCTAGTAAGTAATAGTGGAGGATCTTTGTCAGTTTTTTGGTTAGTGTCCCTTATTAGGAAAAAGAGATGCGCATCCGAACAGGAGAGCCAGTGGTTCCCGTACCATCAGTAAGTAGTTCTCCTGTGGCGACTTGGACCCTCCAGTAGTGCTGGCAATAATATCTGTAAGTACCTTACCGATAGAGTAGTAGAGTCATTGAGGAATCCTTCTTCGCCAACAAGGACTAAGAGTATCACTACTACCCTCACTTGATTCTGGTTCTTCTGTGACTAGAAGTTCCGGTCGTGTGGATATATCAACCACATCCACCACCAACCCATCACCTCTTGCATAGAGAAAGGGAGAGACATACATGATCATATTATATTATAAGAGTTAAAGTCTGGTCACTCTCACACTCACTCACTTCAGTCACTGACTCTCTTTAATTTAGACGGATTTTTAGTCCGAGGGCTCATTCAGTTTCCCGGAGATCAGAGTGAGGGCTCAGTCCGTTCTCCAGAGCTAGTTTATCGTTTGTGAGTGAACTTGGGACGAGTCTCATCATCCACTTGATTCTTTTCCGCATCACCTTCTTCTACAGTATCTTATTTGAGGACCATCACCTGTGAGAAATCATACGACTACAGATTCAATTCGCTTTAAAACAGATCACTCTCTCCTCTAGTGAGGCTGTGAGTGAGAGCCCGAAGGGGTGAAAGTTGTGTTCGTATTGTTGTTTTGGTGGTGAGTAAAAGTGGTTGTTGTTCTTCTCTCCTTACTAAGGTGGTTGTTCATGTGCTAGTTTTCCTTGATTCTGTTACAACTGAGACTAGTTAGTACTGCTGCTGTGTATGTATATAAAATATAAGACACTTAAGACTTTACATTAGATTACATACAAAACAAGGGAAGGGAGCTTAGGAGTCAGGAGTGCCCACTTGAAGTCATCTCATGTAATTGCCCTTTCTCATTGGAAGCAGGACTTGACATTCTTCCTTGCGCCTGCCTCTGTCCCAATGTGTACATGTACCACCACACTACTATTCAATTGTGTATGTATACTACTTTACTACTTCTTCTTCTTAAGCATTGGTGGAAGGTACAAAAAGTTGGTTGGACTCTCTTTTCTCTCATCTTCTTACCCGGGTGCTTTCTATTCAACCACCACCACCACCACTACTATTACATACACTAGTGGCAGGATGCGATGGGAAAATTCTGTTGCAAGCTGAAGCGCAAGCGGGTGTCGACGGTGGGACGAGAAACAGGGTTACAACTGGTATACAATCGGGCCTCCTAGTTGCTGTGTTTTCTTTTGAAGATAGTGCCGGCCAAAATACCTGTCTTGATTTTACAAATTGTCAACCACTACATCCATCCCCTTCTCCCTGCCTGCTGCCTGTCTCGCCTTGACTACTCCTTTCTCTTCCTTTCTCTCTCTTATTTTCACTCGAACCAAGTGATCTTCTACTGCTGTTACCCAAATACAAGCTAAACAGGGAGTACAGTGCTACAGTACCAACTACCCACCACACCAAACTAAAAATTAGGCCAAGAAAAACGTTCACTCACTTTCTTTCTTCAACACACAACACACTTTCTCTCTTGTCTGTTTCACCCCCTGAGAGACAAGTTCTCTAGTCTTCGGTCTCAAACTGGACCTCCTACGATTTCACAATAATAACAACAACAACAACCACCTCAACGAGGAATTTGGTTTCAAATACAACGAAAAGTTCATTCAAAGCATGTGGACTCTGAGCACTGGGAACCCCTTTCAGGCTGGACCAGAGGTAAGACTCAAGTCCCTTTTCTCATTCATTCAATTTCATTAGCGCACAAAGCTTAGAAATACCAATCTAAGTAGAAAAATGCAAAAGAAAGCAACCTCTTTGGAGAAAGTCCTACCCCATTCGTCTCAATTTCTCGTCTTTTAAGTCTGCCAGTTAAAATATAAGACGCAATTGAGCCCCTTTGAAGTAGAGGAAAGTTCTAGCTAAGACTTTCTTTGTATAGTAGTTGTGAGCTGAATTTCTTCGAATAGCCCCGTTGATCTTTCAGTATGTATATAAACTGAATGTAGATCCGCTATTTATGCATGAATCTCTTTAGTTCTGTAATAGCAGTGCGTAGTGGTTAAGAAAAGTACTTGGAAAGGGGTGCTTAGGTGAACAAATTCGTACATGAAAAATTCTAGTAATGAAATAACGGATGCAATTAATTCCTTCCTTAGTTCATCGGTATGCAAGAAACACTGGCAATTTTCTCAGTAAGTTGTCCTTGCACTGACTTCCTGATTAGCCAACTTCTCCATGATTAAGGCAATTTACAGTCTGGAATTGTGTTAAGGCTTGGGCTCAGACTATTGTGTGTACTCTTTTAACTTAAAATTCCACAATACTCTACTTTTGTACTTGGTTGGGTTGTATTTGCGTGGGGTATACCTGATTAAATGAGACTCATCCATGTTGAACCATTATCTCTCCTGCTTCCATGTTCCACCTTACCAGCAGTACCCTAGAACACACATTTTTACTAGTGTTTATCTTTTTGAAGGGCTTTCTCTGACAAAGTGTTGTGTATTCCTTTTTCTAATAATCTGATGAGACAAGGTTTTATAACTTAAGCCCTCTGAGTGTGATGTGATTTTTTTGGTGTATCAGTCGAATGCATGTACAATTAGCATTTTAAAAAGCCATAAAATGATCAGTGAACCAAATTTCCCAGTGTCGGTCTTAATGTTGTTGTAAAGAGTTATAGATAGCAGTAAGGGGTTCAATTTCCTGAATTGGTTAAATACTGAAAAAACTAATGCTGGGTGAACCCTTATCTCTTGAGCAGGTCCAAACCAGTTACGTGGACTAGTACACTTTTATGCAATAATGGCAAGATTTTCTGCAGAATAACTCGTGTTCAATAATAATACCTAGTACTTATTGTTAGTACTACAGCAATCCAAGATAGTGATCAGGTCGTCTGTTGGAATTTTCTTAAAAGAAGTAGCATAAAAAGTTACGAGTATGTATTTGGCCAATAGTTTATACCAGAAGTTATATCCTTTATTCCACATCTATATACATAGGTAGTTAGAATGGACGATTGTGATGTAAAAATTACCATGTCAAACAGTCTTATAGAGTAGTTTTCAACAGAAATATCTGTTAAAATACGCATCCCAGTTGAATGTTTGTCCACCCAAGCCCCTCTTATGTGTTAATATTACTGTCCAAATGTTGGACAACTATCGAGAGTCTAATTTCCCTTGAGTGCAGTGTCGATTTCTGGTCCAAGTTTTGGATGCATAGATTTCGGTCATTTTTACCGTCATAGGAACTTCCCACTGCCAAATTGAACATTTAAAAGATAAGGCAGACAACCAGTGTATAAGTACATTGTAGGAATAATACCACTCCCCCATCATACTTTCCCTGTCCATTCCCTCCTAAATCTCAATAAACTTGTATTATTATTATTACTTACCGAATTCTACAGATCTTTTTCACTCTTTTCCTATCATACTTTAACATCCCCGTTTTCTCCCCCGGTGTCAGTCAATCCCTATACATTATTCAAAACTTACTGCATATGCAACTCTCAAATTGAATTCTAGTACGTATACTCTTCTCGCAAAAAAGAATACGTTGTCTTTAAATTCATTACTTGTACAAAAAATATGAATATCTTAAGATTAGTAAATAGAAAGGTTATGAAAACCCGAGGTTTGCATAAAGCTTTTATCCTTTAGTGTGGGTTGAGTTGAGTTGAGACTTGAGGAAGAGAGAAACAGGGTGAAGAGAAGAGGGCTAAAAAAACTCACTTGGACTGTGTGCTTTTACTTCTGGAGTCTTCCTTCGCCCCTTAACTGGCTAGAAAGTGGAGTTTTACTTTTACTACTGGAAACCTCTGGAAATAGGATTAGGTCGGTTGGGGAAGTCTTTTCACCAACTTACACTACTGGCAGCTGTTTCATGTTTCTTGGCATTATTTTGTTGAGGGGAAACTGAGTCTCACATTTCTCTTTGCGTCTTTCATCTTCTAAGGATCTTAAGATTTGCGGAGTGTGAGTGGTTTCTTGTATCAGAATAGCTTGTACAATTGAGATTTTAAGAGTAGGAAATATCATATTGTCATTACAGCATTTATGCAGATTTTAACACTTTTACTAAATGTTATATCTTTAGAATTCCCCTTAAGTCGAGAACTTGGTAAATAAATGATACAGGGTATATATATATATATTGTGAGTACTTTAATTCATAGAGGTGAATAAGGAATAAGGAAAAGGTTTTGATAATGAGAGGGTCAGGATGCAATAATATAATAATAACAATTGTATTCTTCTTTAGCGTTTTTGGTTAATGATATTATTCGGAAAGTAAATTTAATGGTGTATGCATATGGTTATGTTTGCTGAAGTGATAATTGAAAAACACACGTATTTACAATTCGCCAAGTACACAGCATACTGGAATGACATCAGAGTAAATGGAAACAAATGATTTTATCTCATTCGTTTGAAAAAGGATTTATATATTGAGTGTATAGAATGGAGTGGGAATGTGTTGATAGTAGTTTGTGTGCTAGATAGAAGGGAATGTATCGTTTCGTGATGGTTCACATGACTTTGCCTTGGTAGTAGTAGTATTAGGTAGGAATAACAATAAACTCGAGAGTTGGGTCTTGACCATAATACTGTTTGTATCAATTAGCGTCCAAATAGACAGTGTCACTTGAATCCTTCCCTGGGAAATAGTTTTAATTTGTTGACTGTTACTTGTTCCTATGTAGAAAGTTAGGTGTTTGTTGTACATAAGAGACACGGGAAAAGTTAGCCTCGAGTTTGTCCCATCCCTTTGTCGTCCACTACTACACCCAAGGCTACAGATCTATGGATACAACTGCTTTTACTTACTTTGTGATTTACGTTGTTTACCTCTTTTGTCCCTTGTAGCAAAGTAAAAGGTCGTTTTAATCTGCAAAAAGCAAAACTGAATTCCAATCTCTCAACTCATACTAAAGTACCTAGTTAGAAACTACTACTACTATTAGCTCATGCCACTCCCTTACATACAAATTATTACTTGTCCTCACTTTCCCCACAAGGATCCTCGTCTCAACTTGTTCCATTCCTTTTCATGATGAAATTCACTCATAAACTTGTAATCAGGTCTGAAAATAATTTTGCAGGTATAAATTTATCTACAAATTTAATTTGGACTCAGTATCTATGTTAATTAATCCGAGCTTGTACACTTGCTCTCATTCTTATTCAGCTTCTGAATAAAGTTTTTGTTTAGTATTTTTCTCATGAATAAGAAAATCGTCTCTATTGAAGTCGTTTCACTTTTCCACACCTTGTGCTTTTGTTACCATGTAGTAATTATATAGATATGCAAATACAGCATTTTATGGAATTATCTATTAAAAATTTACAACAAGCAATTAAATTATCACAGAGATGAGTGATACTCAGATTTATAATTTTAAGAAATTTGTTTATTAAATCAGTACTACTAAATACATGTCATCGCTTTCCATCATGTAACTGGAACAAATGAAAATATACAATCTCCTTGTAGGTTTGGATAAAGCATACTTTACCCATCGGCCAGGACAATTACTATCATGTGCATTACTTACGTCCATATATTTATTTATAAATTAAACCTCCGTCCTGTTTTCTATTTCCAGTGAAATAAGAATAATAAAGGGTTGTATACACTCAGAATATATATAATCAAGCTTCAAAATGAAAGAGACGAAGGGGGAAGGGAATTCAGTGAGCTAAAATTATCATCACTAAAGTCCTAGAACACGAAGATGAACCCTTTCTTGCTTGTATTTATTTATTACTAAAGAATAAACAAAAAAGTAGAGATAAGCATAATTCTGCTGGGTACAGCTAGGTAGTTGGAAATTTTTTAAGGCGACCTCGTTGCTGCTGGAGGGATTGATTACCTAAAGTAAGAGTTGTTTATCCGATTTTCATGACTGCTGTGCAACTGATTTTTTTTTCTAAAAATCTATAAGGAATGGTAAAAGACAAGTAAGGATTTGGAGGGTTAGTTTATTGGATAGCTGGCAAACCATTTGGCCTCTGTTTACTCAATTTGACAGATGGGAAACAGGGTTGCATCAAGCTATATACACACAAACACAGTTTCTGAAACTCTGAACAAGTGAACAACACCCATGCCATGCCAAGATGTGTCATGTTTATCTTCCTTCTGCTCGTTCTCTCTCCTTCGTTGTTTTATCATAAACACTAAATACAACAAATACAACATAAGAACTTGCTGGATTCATGAAAAATCTCTTTTGCTTTAGCGATAAAGCCATGGTGGTTGCATCAGTTAGAATAAATCTAGTTCTATGTGCTCAATCTTTAATCTACGTCTATAACTGGGTCAAATAGCAAAAAGTTTACTATAATGTACTATTAGCGCCATGCCCCATTGCCGTTTATGTTTATCACAAAACAACAACGAAAACTTACATTGTTTTTCTTATCTAGCTAATAGGAAAAAAAACTGGAAAAGGTTAATAGTATATCTGTAAAACCCTAGCATTTCCAATTAATGACCAACATACATTAGTACTAGTATATAATGTACATGTGGTACACTAATATAAATTTCTATTATAGCAAATCTCGTCAAAAAGTCCAGTCCCTATCTAATAAATAAATTGGTTGTCAACAAACAAAGTCACATTTGGTGTAGTTGGGCACCTAGAAACTGTTGGTTGGCTGTCGGCTTGTAATATGTGCGTGGGGAAATTGATGACGATAGTTAGGACTTAAATACGAGAAATCATTCCACACTTTAAGTCTATGGTTAGAGATATAATGAGTAGAAGGAGGACTGAAGTATCTTTTAAATCGGTCTATGCATGAAAGAAGTGATGTGATGATGGTAGGAGAAGAGTAGCATGGAATCCCATCGGAGAGGAAGGACGGGATGCTGTGGTGAGAAGACACAGGAAGTTCCCGGAAAGGGAGAAAAGTAAGACTCCTACTACTTCTGTAGAAATTAAACTGGGGTATCGTGTTCACACACCATTTGAGAGCTCTTCTCTGACCATTTTTCAACGAGATGGTCAGTCACCAGCCAAACCACTTCTATTACCCACTACCACCAACCATACCACAACTTACTACTACTACTACTAGTAGAAGTACCACCAGTAGTACCTACATCAGAACTATCACGACTATTTACTTTCATCTCTGGCACCTGTTCTATGCAGTTAGGTATTTTCAAATTGGGTACTTTTAATGGGTCCACTTTATCTCTCGGGTGAAATGAATGACATTCAAGTTGCTTTAAATTGTTTCTAACCCTAATATATCTTATGTCTTATGCAATGTAGATATAGTGTAAAGGAATACTAACCCTGGTAGTAATAACCCTATTCAGATATTTCTCCTGCCATTTCAATTGATATATGCCGATTTAGGATGAAGTAGAGGACCATCACTTTAAACAATTTTAACGTTCATGAGTATCATTTATTTTGTTACTAAAGTGTTTCCATTTAGTTTGTGCATGGAAACTCGGTATATATACGGGTTCCACACTGGGTGAGAGTGAGAGGGTTGTTTTGCTTCTACTTTTGTGTTGGGTAAAATCCTGGTATTCCTTTTTCTTGTTGGGTTTGAAGCGGTGGAGAAGGAATTGCTGATCATTTTTCTGATCAGATATGCTTTTTTTTTCTTTTCCCTTAACCATACCTAGACTTGGGAAGATTTTTAGTTATTACAGCATCATTGGTGTGTGGTATTGGTACAGAGTAAATCTTTACAGTTTGGGTTGATGATGATACGATGGTACACAAGAATAAGTAAAGAACTCCAGTTGCTTGAAGAAAGAGAGCAAAAGATCTCTGTATAGTTTATACACTACTTGATGCATATTTGGTGTTGGCAAGTCATTAATCGTACCAAAGTATTTTGGGATGAAGGCTTGTCATATCTCCAGATGCGCCGTCTTGTTCTTCTTCATCCCCCATACAACACACCATGTAGTATAAATAGAGTCTTAACCTGTATAAGTCTTCATCATCATCATCTTCTTCTTGCCAAAAATATACTGACGAAATGGTATTCAATCTGTAGTAATCAATTTCACAAGTAACGGCAGTAGCAGTATTGGACGTAGTTGTAACACCCATGGCTCTAGCTAGATTTATCAATTCACTCACAATAGCTCTGTATTTTATATCATCAGCTTGGAAGGGAGGCGTATCAATCAATGTAAAGCTTTCCCTTATTTTTTCCGATTGATGGTTTCAACCTTGTCCATGCAGTTGCATATTTCATCTTTCCTTCGCATAACTACATAAATACTAGCATCATCCCTATTATTCTCTTATATTATTGTTGCCCTTCTCAGGTATTCAGTTCCGTATCAATCTGAGCATTTTTCTTTCCTGCACGCTTCATTAGGCTCAATCCACTGTACATCATACTTGCGTTTGTAACACACACACACAGAACCCTTGACTGATCTTTTTTCTACCTTAGTGGGTATTACATTATACGTCGCATCGTATCATATTATTATGCGGATAAAAACAGCAAATGTACTGAAACTATCCCATGTGTCTTCTTTTTTTGTGGAATTCAAGGTAAGGATAAGAATGTGGCAGAAAGTACAAAAAATATTTTACATTGTTCAACCTCAGTAGATTAATGTAGGTAGGAAATTAAAATATGTAGGAAGATAAAACTTTGTTAAATTGTATTACCCTCATTAGAGTTATTCATTTATTGTCACACTCCTAATGGACTAATGAGTAGGACTGATGATAGAACAAGTGATTTATGTAAGACGATTTCGACTTTCAAAAGACTGTGTGAACAGTAGTGGAAGCATTAATGTTATAGGGAGGGCAATGTATCTGTCTGCATGTTGGTACTCCTCGAAGTCTTAGTCTTCAAATTATTTGGTTCGTCAGACAGGGCACATAAGTGTTCTTGAATTGAAGACGTAAGTAAGTAGTTAGTATAGTAAGTAGAGCATTTTTGAGCCTTTAGTATGTTTGGGTATCAGGAGCCTTGTTAGACAACCAATTGGATGAGAAAATGCCGTATGGTTCGGATTTAGAGGAAAAATTACGTTTTGTTTGATTTTCTCAAATGTATGCTGTGTTAATGGAGTTTCGCCGTCTCTTTTGAATTGATTTGAAGAATCTAGATGCTCAAGAACATCTTTGCCATTTCGACTCCATTAAAAATGTTATTTGAGAGTTTTTCATTGATTTACAGATCAGGGAGCACTTAGGGTAGCTAGTTTGCACCTCGGAGAGAGACGAGGACTGTTAGTTGCCCCTTTGAAAAAGTGGTTAAAAATCTTGTCCATGCAGCGTCTGATTCACTCATATTTAGTTACTTCTTCAGACGTATACACTTATTTTTAGTTTGAAGATGCTCCTGGTGACGATTATATAGACTCAAGTTGTTTGTGACTTAGGAGTCCTCTTCAAGTGCATCCACCCAAATAATAGACCTCTTTCTCATCATTTATAAAGTTAAGTTGGGTACCTTTGTCAACTATCACCAAAATTGTAATGGTTATGTTCCTCTTGTCATGGATGTCAGGAAAAGTTGAGCTATTGAATAAGAAAAGTTCCATTTTGTTGAATACAATACCAATGCATTCCATACGATGTAAGAACAGATTGATGGAAAGGATCTAGATCTCTTAAATTGTATGCAGAACATATCACTTTACCCAAGCACTTATTTACAATGTACAAAGCTGGCGATCAATAACTTCTGTGTATTGAGTAAACAGTGAGAAAAGGGGAAACATGGCCATCGTAATATCTCATGATATTAATCCTTCTGTTCTCTAGACTTCAGACTAAAAAAAATAATCGTGTATTGTATACTGTATAATATCCTTTATTGGCACCCGGGTATCAGACAGGCTCCGAGTCAGAGTCGCACTTAACTGCACTATTTTACATTGCATCTTGTTAATATGTCTCTCTCTTTCTGTCTAACCAAAAACCATTTTTCTCACATTGCATATTTTGAAATTATAAGACATAATTATACTTTTACCTACTTTTCCTACAAGTAAGTATCGTTTGATAAAGTGGAATGCATAATTTATTTAAAAAGTGCCCTTGTGCATAGTCTACAAAGACTTAGGAATCGAACGCTTGGCTGATTGTTCTTACCAGACTCTCATTACTTTCACCTTTCATCGAATTCCAGACGCAGACATCAGACAGACAGGCATATACAGGAATAGAGAAAGTATTGAACATATGAGGTTAAAAGAGGGATTTAGGCTGCTTTCAATATTCTTGTAATCATATATGTAATATTGAGTAAAATATTACAAGTTAGATTTTTTCTCAGCATGCATCTACAAAAAGAGAGAAGCCTAGAATGCAACCTTATTCTACCCGAAAAGAGTGAACAAGAGATTTTAAAATGAGAATTTTTTGTCTCGATAAGCTAAGACGCAAATGCAAGTACGTAATAGTCCAGTGGTGATGCAAAAATGGATTAGAATTAAGAATAGAACAAATAGTAACAGAAGCAAACGAAGAGAAGAAAGATGACATGCAGAGAATAAAAAAAAATCTTATATTAAAAAGAGTTCGAAGGGGATTTATAAAAAAGAAATTAATCGGGTTGAACTGCAATCTGGTGCCCACTGAGATATTCGTATGCCGATGTTTTCCTCTCACTCTTCGTGATTCATTCACTCATTCGTATTCTTTTTCATGAAAAGACGATGGCAAATTGAAAATTGGAATTGAGATAAAGATGAGTGTGTGGTATAGCTATAAAAGTTGTATAGTTGTGTGACATTTTTATATTTTAGTCGTAAAAATCTCTCAGTCACTTCTCGCAATGTTCAAAAGTTCATATCTGGCTACACGATATTTTACAAAAACAACTCTGACTATGGAGAAAATATGCTTTATTTTGATATAAAATGGCTTATTTGTTGATGAGAATCATATTTAGTACGCAATTTCTACCGAAAACTGTTGTCGTTTGTTGAAGTGACGGGTTAATATACTTAAAAACAGGATGTTTTTGACCAGGTCAAGTATTAGTTGCTAAAGATGAAAGGATCTTGTTTTTCTGTAACCCATGGCACGGCTTTGATATCGCACGACTTTGATGTTAGACTCGATGAGTAACAAGAACAGGAAGATAAGCAGTAATAAAAGCAAGAATGATATCGTGACATGTTTATGATATAAATACAGTGATATTAAAATGCAATATTACAAAATGTATTATATACTAGTAAATAACATTTCAAACGAAATGTGTTGTCCTGGGATTCATGGTGAAAGCATGATGACGGTGTAAATGGAGTAAACAGCTTTTTGTAGTTTTTCTTGGTGGTACGAAGGGTACGGTTTGGTTCTGGGTCGTATCACAAAACAACAATTCTTTTATACTCATGGGAAGTAGAAAAGAGTTACTTTTCAACTGTATATACTTTATTGTATCATCATTGTGTATCCCATCACACAGCCATTACCCAAAAACCCAAGTGGGTTTATGTTTATACTATGTGAAAGGTGGCTTTCTCTTTCCTGGTTGCGAGTGACTCAGTGTTTCATACATAGGACTTATGCTTGGATATAAATGAGTGAAAGTTTCCAGACTGCATGCTGATATATTATTATTATATTATCTTGTAGTATGGGACTTGTGGGGAAGCTTTGCTTGTTTGTTGGTTTCATGGATGAATGTAATGGACTGTGTATTGCACTGCTTTGTTGTCTATCCATCTACCTAGTTAAATATCTATCTTTGTCCTAGATACGTATAATTTTATTATGATATGAGTGACTCAAAGTTGTTTTTACAAGCTACCAAGCCAGGGTTTTATTTTTTGTAGTAAGAATTAGATTTGGGCGTGGATGGGTAAAGAAAGTATTAAGAAAGCAAATTGTTGTGTTGTTGTTGATCTAATCTTGAAATAAGTAAATGATAGTATCATCACTCAATAGAGTTTTAGACATGGACAAGTAGGCTCTAGAATTTGGTAGCTTAGGAAGAATCCTGACGTAACTAAGACTTAGGGTATCTATTTACTTTAAGGTGAAGAAAAATCACATCATTCAAAGCTTGTCAGATTGGTCTTGTCTATTTGTAGGGATAAAGATGAGAAGGTAGATGGACATTTGAGAGGAGGTTGTTAAAAGTAAAAAAAGGATTGTGGGATCTATTAAGTAAGGATGGATGAGGATGAGTTCATGAGTAGGCCAAGAAGATGTTGTTGTGTTGTGTTTTCCATTTGGATCTCTAGCTGTTTTATGAAACATAATGCACTGTTAGTTGTCGGTGGGACTGAATGATGAGTTATAAAGGGAGAATCTCCTGGCGCCAGGCACATCTTTCACATCTCTCTTTCTCTCTTCTTAAGCTTTTCCCGTAAACAAGCAAACGGTCTCACCAAGCAAATATACACTCGTATTGATTTATTTTCTGACTGCACAACAAAATATTGTGGGGCCACTACGCGCAGGCAAGCACACACCATGTATGTTTGATGATGTGTACTGCTTTACAAACTTCCAGTATACAATTTGATCTTGCCCTCGATGCACTCATCGCTCTCGCTGCTGCCGTTAGTTTCATTATTGCTGCTTTCCTTCTATCATAGCTCACTCCTTTTCAATTTGACTGACTTTCCCTAAATAATAATAATCATAACAGACTAGAGGTCACGATACATTATCACCTAGCATATGTCTCTGTCAATAATAGTACACCTTCACCCCTCTGTCCGTCCTTGTCATCCGAATTTACAGGGGTGGAGTTCTTATACCTCTATCCCCTACAACCACTGCCACTTTCACCATAAACCCATTAGCAGAACAAAGTGTAACAGCCCTAGTAGAAGTAGTATCAGTGCTGTACTTGTGCATTTCTTGGCCTCTCACGTTTTTAGTATCTCTTCGTCTTAACCGGAGAAAGTCATTCAGAAGCCTTGGACTTGTAGTGTTTTACACACTATACTTTACCCGTACCCACGTGGTCCAAATTCAGCCGGTCCTCTTTTTTTCCTCATACAATCTTCTTAAACCTATTCCTGCCTGGCCTTTCGAGCTCATATATCACTTGACTTTCTCATCTTCACTTTCAATAATGATTGCTTTGAGTATAAAATCTTCATTATATGTCTATTATAAATATTTGAACAATATGCATAAAGTAAAATTGACTGAATTAAGCCTTTCTATCATTTGACAAGCCTTTTAACAAAACCCAAAAATCCTATTTATCCTATCCTGTTTCGTCCAGCATCACGTCGTTCTTTTTCAATTGGTGTCATAACCATAGGGCTAGATTATACTTCAGGCAATATATATGTATTTAATATATCCACACATAAATATCTATTTATCAATATGAAAAAAGTACACACAACACGGAGTCTAGAAATCAGGGAATTATTTTCAAATAAAAGTGTTCTAAATGGTATTAAACATCGTGATATATTTTG
The DNA here is from genome assembly GCA_034698605.1 of Isotoma decorata. Taxonomy (NCBI): domain Eukaryota; kingdom Metazoa; phylum Arthropoda; class Collembola; order Entomobryomorpha; family Isotomidae; genus Isotoma; species Isotoma decorata. Next base: position 71,942 of record JAQGBU010000003.1, read on the forward strand.
ACTCATTGCAAGCAAATAAAGTTTAAGTCAAATCAGTCATTGCCCACCACAAGTGCCCGTAAAAGAGATTTGAGTCTGAAACAAGTAGCCGTGTAAAAAACTAGAGCATCACATCGGGTAAAACCAAGTTTGGTGTTATGTTGTTGTGGCCAGATTACGTCAGGATTGAAATAAACCGTCTTGACTAGCTCTAGTGGGTTTCTCATCCCTCTCCCCTGCTGTACTCTGCATTTGGTCCGATGCATGTACCTGTGGGAGACACTTCTGGATACAGCCTGTCACCGGTACACAAATATTATATTTCTTTTCTTACTTAACATCTCTTTTCTCATGGTTTTTTGCGTTGCTGGGGATGAACTTTCTTATTGTATTTTGTATGACCGAAATGAATTTAAGGAAGAAGCTAAGAGTCTTTCTCAACTGGTGAAATCGAGAAACATATTCTTTTTTTTTTCTTTTCATTCAGATAAATTCAGGTTGGTAAGTAAGTGATTTGTGGAAATCTCTATAAGATATACAGTTAGTTTTTCTCACCTTAACTGTAAGTATAGATGTATTGAAATTCTAAGTACACGCAAGCCAACATAGGCGTATGTATCGAATCGTATAAAATGAGATGTCCTTCATGAATTCGCATGGTCCCATCGGTTTGTTTCATCTTCCAAAGAACCACTTTTTTATTTCTTTTATCCAGATTTGACGTGGGAGAGCAAAGTGTCATTGTTTTATTCCCTTGTTCCTGCTTTTTTCATAGAATAACATTTTTAGAGCTATTGAAAATGAAGTGTAGGATGGTCGAAATCGTATTACATATGCATGGGCACTGAAGGCAGTCCATTTCCTCGGGAAATTCAATACTGACTCCCGTTTACGATGCGATATATTCTGTAACAATTTATTCCTGGTTTTGGTCTAGCTCAGGTTTTCTTCTGAAAGAAATTCTCTCCCAAACTACTAAAGTCAGTATGCCTATGTACATAGTAAAAATATTTCATTTCGTGCATTTTGTCATTGAATAGCTGTCCTCATTCAGTTCTTCTGTGGTCCAAAAACTGTTGTACAGTAGGGGCGTCAGTGGTGGTCGTGAAATATTTGGTTTGGGTGTCCTTTAGTTGTTTCTCCTGTTAATCTACATGTATCATCAAATGCTTCATGTTTTATTCAGTGATGTCACGACAGGCTTTCCTATCAATCTGACCGCATTGATATAAACCACTACTACTGATACATCCCTCCACCCCATAACACTACTACCACATCAAAAATTTCAAACAGCAATCTCATCTTCTACACTACATATGCTTGCGTACAGTTAAAATCTCTCGGATGTAGGTACCAACCACCTACACATTTGAACCCTCCTTTCTTCTAGATAAGGCAGTAAACAAAGCAATAATCCTAAGATCATCTTTATAGTAAAAAACATTCGTATAAGATCTTATAGGGGCTGAAATGAATAAATGTTAATTTTAACTCAATTCTATAATGTTTTCATAGCATGTCTGTATTTTTTGCATAAATAGGAGTTAGTTGTCGCTAATTGTTTACTCTCATTGTGCATGAACCGGAGACAGAAGAAATCAAATTCATAATAAAAAATGGTAGACACAATTCAAATAGCATAATTAATGCATTTATGCTCGTAGTTTTGAATTCATTAAAAGATATAGTGGTAGATGTACAAATACTCCGTCTGTCACAACTTTTTGATAGGTTGATTTGCGATTTAGATAAAATTCTCCTGTTTTTTTCTACTTTCGGCTTACTTTTTATGCATTATGCATAGGGATATTGCAGTGCAATTTATTTTGAGGAAAATAAGATGAAAATTTAAAGTGTACTTTGTTTCATGTTTAAATAGGCCAATTTAGCAACGATCTATCTTCTCCTTTATGTACCATGGTGTATTCTTTGATGAAGCAAGGGGAAAAATTCTGTGAAAGCTCAGGTCAAAGGCTATTTTGTATAAAATATAAAATCTAATCAATTCTTGAGACACCGACATTATGAAACTACTATAGTATTATAGATAAAAGACGTTACTTTTTAGTTAAGCTGGATACTTGATAGTGAATAACAAGAAGAGTTTTCACCTAAATCGATAAGGCTTTTTAACCTGGGGCAACGAAGGATTTCCTGTGATGTAAAATAATACAATCTTGTCCTAATAAACCTGTCCACTGATGGTAAGATAAAAACAGTCTACTTTCTATACAGAGTGGAAAGGTTATAAAATATATGTGGATACTATGGAAATTCCTGCCATTTTTAATTTACTAAAACAGCAGCCTTTGTGAGACAAAAAGTTCTTTCAACAGACAGGCAATGTACCTATAATGATAGGATAGGAATAGGGTTTAAAAAAATAAGTCTCATCTAGCCTCTAATATGTCATTTTTACTGATAATGAGTTAAGATGCATGAAATGAAACATAATTACTAAAAGCTTGTTTCATCTAACTCGGTAAACTTTTGATACCGATTTATACCTATAGATGTACATTATTACAGTTAGAAATATTGATCCAGTACATTCACATCGTACAAGGTTAGAGTTAAAAAGTTGCAACGAAAAACCAGTGCCAGACAGGTGTGCTAGAATTTCTCCTCGTTTACATTACATTAGTTAAACAAAGTGTTTGGATTCCATACAATAAGTAGGTTTGATTATAAAAGAATAAAATAAACAGTAAATAAGTCTAGTCGATGGCGTGCCTTATCGAAGTCATTATCGGTGGTAACTTCAAGGCAGATTTTGGTTAGTTTTGTTTTCCCCAGCTTGGTATTTAAATTGGGTGAAAAGGCTAATGGAAGTTTTAAAATTGATTACGAATTTTTAATAAAAAGAAACACGTAACTTTGTATTCGTGAAAGAGCTAAAGGATTTTATAAAATGGGACAATACTCTCATGCATGTTTAATTTCGTACATTTTTATTATTCCTGGGTGAACTGAGAGAGCTGAAGGAAAAAAGGGTCTGACATTTGATAAAAGTAGAATAGAATAATAATAAGGGTATTTTGTGGAAATGTTGTTTACTTGAAATTATTTAGAAGGAAAGTTCTTGATGATGTTGATGTTGGTGAAACAAGAGAGAAGCATTGAATTGAATAGTGGAGTTGGTAGTAGTAGTAGTAGTAGTAGTTCTACTTATTTAGCTAGCTCAGGCTTGCAAAAACTTGCTATTTAGAATACAATACTACCTTGGAAATAACAAAGTATCTAGTCTAGAATTTCTAGTTTACAACAAAGTTAGAAGTAGTTGTTGTTCTTGGATAATATGGAATAAATAATATAAAAATGTAAACTAGGAATGAAGCAAAAGCAATGCATGATGATGATGATGGTTTTGAACCATTTACTTATTGCAAGGTATATAATACTACTCCTTGCTTTTATATTTGTCCTGCTCTTGTTGTCTACTGTTATTTTATGTTGTATTTGATAGTTTAAATGCATAATGGAAAGCATACGAATGAATGGTAGGAAATGGGTTGCTGCTGTTGCAACTATATTTGTAATTTTATAAAAGATATACAATAAATGTATATCTAGCATCAGTTAAATATGTCTTGTATGAATGTACACTGTTGACTGTACACTGTGCACTGTACTGTTGTGTATTTGAAATATGTGTAGAACCACTCTGTACTCGGCTGAGACTATTGATTTTGCTCAACTGTTTGTTTTATTGTTTGTTTATGTTGTCAGCAGTTTTAGTTTTCCCTTGCATTCAAAGTAGCATTATTGATTGGGAAATCCAATCCCGAAAATGGCTCCAGCTTACTTTATTCACTTATGTATTATTTTAGTCTACTTGTCTGCCCTAATGTTGGTTACATGAGTGTAAATATATACAAATATATAAATAAATGTACATAAAGCTGAAAGTAATAATAAGTGAGAACATTAAAATCCCTGGCCTGGTTGGAAAGCAAAGTCCGGTTTCGGTCTGTTCTTATTAGCCTAACGCCAAATGCCAAGCTCTGAAATGATGATCATGATTTTATGATGATTACGATTACGAGGTATATATTCTTACTCAAAGGATAATATAATGTTTCTCTCTTGTAATATTATTCCATTCCTTTCTATCTCGAATGATAAATGTTCCCTATTCATTCCCAGTAGTTTGTTCAGCTGAAATCCATATGCCCAAGGATCAAATGAACAATAATTGGCCAGATCTCGTTGTATCATCATTATTTCGTTTTTTCTTTTACTGTATTAGCCTTAAGATTAGGTAGGTGAAGCCAGGTAGTAGAAAGCTTTTAACGAGGTATGGGCCAGGGCAGGATGAGACTTTTACTTCCTAAACTGTTCTTACTACATTATGTCTCATAATACCCTCCACAGTAGTATAAAATATCTAAAAATCTTTATTTCACTTAATTCATTCATGAAATTCTTGATTTAGAAATGTCTTGCCTGGTAGTTCATTCATATTTTTCATAAAATAGTATCATTCCAGTTCAATGAAAACGGAATAAAAAGATTTAAAAAGATTAAAAATTTAAAATTATCCCTTGCCCTTGCTCGCTACGTTTTTCATAAAACAAACATTAAGTTATAAATCTTCCATTAATTAATATAGACATAATGCGAATTCGAGTACTTGTTACATTAATGTTACATTATAACTCGCTTAAATATATTTATGTGCATATACGAGTTGTGCTACTGGCTTGGATCCTCATCATATCATCATCATCCAAACCAACAGGAGCAGAAGCATCCTTTCAATTCATTATATAATGGTTTTTTACTTCAGTTCTTTAGTTGTTTATTGTATGATTGTATCTCATATCTCATTCTCGTAAAATACACATTGCTACACACAAACACATACAAACTACACTATACTTATTTAGCTAAAAAACAATTTCTTTTATACCGTCTAATACACGGTTGTCCTCTCTGTTTTTTACTCCTGTGTACTTGACTTGAATGTACATTAGAATAATGATCTCCAATGCAATAATGCCTGCATGTCTACGTCTGCCAAAACTGCTTACGTCGATGAGAGCGAGAGAGAAGCAATCATTATTATAAAGTCGTTATGTAATGGTAATGAATTTATGTGGTAATGTGGACCAATAGTTAAACAGTAATTTGCTCGACCTTGTCCAAGTGCCAATTTTGCCTTCTCAACTTTTTTTAACAAAACTCTCGCCGCTACTTACAGCCTAATTCTTTAAAATTCTCTATCCATTTATAAGGAATATAATCATTTTTTCTGTACCTCTCTTGCCTCTTTCCTTCCTTATTTTTCCTATAACACATACTACAACTGTGTATAGTCATAAACCATTTACCATGATTGCGTATTTACCTGTTATAGTGTTTTTTTACCTGTGATAACTAGTCAGTATTTGCTTATTGTGTTATTATTTGTAGCGTGTGAATTGATAAATGTTTGATGTATATTATCATCATTATCATTCTTTTTAAACAATCTTTCCCTTGTTAAATGTGTGAATGTGAATGGATTGTGGTAAATAGTGACCAATGTTATTTTCATAAGATGGAAGAATGCATAAAAAATAGCTGGGTTAGTATTTAGCATTATTATAATTATTTCACTCCCGATTTACTATCTATTTATTAGATTTGTATTTGTTTAGCTGCAATAAATCCTGATATAAAAATTATTATTATTATTATTATTGGCTCGCCAGTGACTAGCTCAATAGCGAGGTTAAGGTTGTTTCTCAAAGAAAAGTAAATGCTACTATTTTTTGCTGCTGTGGGAGTAAGTAATATAATTATCCCTAATGTAAAGTCTAGTCTGTTAGTTCCTCTACTACTATTGTCATCAATTGCAAGTTACGTGTGGGTATGTAGGTATTGTTATTGTTTTATCTAGTTAGGGAATTATATTTATTTTGTTTTTATAGCGAGAGAAGCCTCTATTTTTGCTATACAATTTTAGTTTTTTGTATTTTATTGAGTCGTGTAGTTAAGCTTGGTTTGGATGGATGGAATGAAAAAAGCTATTTGTTGTTTACTTTACATTTGGCTTGTTGTTGTTGGGACTGGTTGGGAGTCCAGTCAAAGAAACAACACACCAGTCAGGATAAGACAATACAATAACAACAAGGCCTTGGGAATTCGCCTGTTGTTTATCCTTACAACATTGGAAATACTAAATACAAATAATAGAAGGATGGATGGAAAATACAAGTATTTTTTAAGAGAGAGATCACTACTACTACTTCTATGCAACCATCAGCTTTTTATGCCAATGGTTGTATTATAACTTAAATGACTTCAAATACATTATATTATTCTGTACTATTAAAGCAATATATTACTTGGTTGCTTACACTAAAAAAACATTCATTACGTTGAGAGCCACAATATTGCAATTTTTACAATAGTAAAGAATATCATCAATATCATCATTACAATGTCAGACGAGACGAGACATACCATAGTAGTAGTAGCACGTAACATCACAGTTGTATCTTGTATATTATATTAGTTACAAATAAAGTGTAATAACTAACATCGTTTTAAGTATGATACATGAGCACAAACCACCACTGCTAACTATTCTCATAACTACTCTACAATGTTTTGCTAACTAGCACTACTATTTCTTCAAGTACTACTGAAAACTACCTTTTTACCAGTGTGTGATATTTTCAGTTCTGACTGGACTTCCTTTCCTTGAGCACAGGACACACTTAGTCAGAGTGTGTCTGCCTGCACCCTTTTAATATCAATCAAAAAATAATATAGTTCAAAATTACTTGGTATCAAATCGTGCCTGGATTTTTATCTATCAAATATCATCACATTATACAAAACCCATATGAAACAAGTTTAGAGCTCAACCGAAGACTATTACACTACATCATACAAGTACAATACAAGGATATAACATGAGACAGCTTCAACTTCTCATTCTCACTTACAAATCCGCAAATCCGCATTGAATCTCTGGATTATTGTTTTATACTAAGGAGATCTGCGATTCAGTCACAGAGTACAGTATCAAGAGTTAGGTAGTTGTTGTCTATCCTGTCTCAATCTGAGAACCTATCTGGATAAATAATCATCAGACAAGTAGATCTTGCATGATGAGCATACACTGAGACCGAGACTGAGAAAAAATATTTTTACAGTAGGATATACATATTCTTATAAGCAAGTCCACACTGTCCACCACAATCCTTGTTACTAACTACTTTTTTTTAGTAGTAAAGAGTTTGTTTGTGAGAAAAAAAGTGATTCCCAACCATTCATTCTTTTCTCCGCCCTATCCCACCTATCTCTTGTCTCCTAAAGTTGCCTGGTAACTTTAGTTCATTTAGCTACCATTTAGCCACTTTGCCCCAGTATTAGAGTCAAAGTCACCTTATAGAAACCACTGCTAGAACATCATCATATTTTTTTTTCACTAAAATAGAAGAAAGACAGACAGACATATATTTCTACATATATATAGAGCGTTCGTCTTTGTGTGCCTTGGTTCAGTATTTGTGTAAGTTCATTCGTAGGACAGATGGAAGGAACCTTATATATATATTAGAACTTCCATTTGATGACTTTCACTGCTTCTTTCCATCCATCCAATCCAACCTTCATGTCTCTGTCTGTCCACATCATCTATCCTTCTCAACCATGCCATAACTAACCTGGGTTCACTTTCTCCATACTTCTCAAAACTCACTGAGCAACCAACCACCACTACCACTTACTTTCGTGATTCTTCTAAAAACTCGGGTACCCCTTACCGGACTACTTTACTATATATACTTCATTCAGACAGAAATCTCACTCTGCCTCTTTCAGTCTAGTCGACTGTTATTTGACAAACTTGTCCTTTCTTTACCTTATACATATTATCCCTTTACTCGACTCCTCCTGTTCGGACTATTATATATATTCTTGTGTGGACCTCTATCACATTTTCATTTTTGTTGAGGTAGTCTATAGCGATGAAAGTAGTGGTGGAAATGGAAAGACGAATTTATTAGACTTTTTATACTCCTTTGGTTTTTATATCTTATTTGAAGCCTTATTAATTCTTACGTTAAATTGATTTGCAGATGGAAATTTTTATTCATTTGAGGAGAAATGTTCAATTCTTTAGGAAGTGGTGAACGTGGATGACCTAAATATATCTGTTGGGTTCTTCTTACTCTTTGTTTTGTGTTGCATGGAATTTAATTTGTGAAAGACGAAGGTTATGAAGCCTGTGTTTATAAAGAGATTCTTGAGAGAAGTATTATGAGATAAGCACATGGCTCCCGAGTCGTGAGACATTTATGATCAAGTTGACTTACTCTACCTATCTATATTATGTGAAATGCATTATTGTCTCTTTGTTGGAAGAATCGGGGGAAAAAGTAAAATTTATTACAGAGTTAAAGTGATAGTGATGGGGTTTAAATTAGGTATACGAGAAGAGATCAGTTATTTTAGTAATAGTAATGAAGATAATGCAACAACTAAATGAAACAATGTGTCCTTGAGGAATAAACGGGATGAATGTTGTAGTAGTGTAGAAAATCAGATGGATCTTGTTTCGATGTAGAAATGTAGTAGAGATGTTGTGAGTGTATCGTGTCAGTGTAACTGTTTTTACCGAGTTGCATACAGCTTTGAAATAAGGAATCCTTTCTAAAGTGACTTACTCGCTTTCCCCATGCAATATTGGTTGTGGCGAAAACAGGCAGAGATGAAGCAGGAGAAAGCTGAAGTAAGTGTTCTGCTTGTAGTAAAACGAAGCAAGTGAAAAACAAGAGTTTGTAATATAGAGATAAGATCATTATGTGAAAGCAAAGCATTACCAATAACCCAACAGTACTACTACTTAATACCATGGTCGTTCTTCCTACTCCTCCTGGTTTATTTTCCCTTCTTGCTGTTTAGTGTTTAAGAATATCAGGTTGTCCGTTCTGCTTATTCCCTATCATAAATACGGTATTATTCCCTATATCTCTTTCCCCGTCTGTCATAAAACTTAGAAAGCTACACTGGAAACGGAGAGAAATATTTTTTCCTTCGTATTTATGCTTGATCTTGAATATTGTATTATACCTCTTATAAATTTCCTACCATATTTTAAGTTAGACATGTGTATGCATTGAATTGCCTTTTGTATCTGTTACTTGGTAATGTTCATTCATGTTAATTCTGACACATAAGTAGCTAGGTGGTTGCCTAATAAGTGATACTACAAGAGAAATAGAAGACACAAAAAATGATAAAGTGTTTTGTGTTGGTTTCGTGTGTGGGTTTCTACATTTTACATCTTTGTATCATATTATTAAAGTATTATCGTAAAATATCATATCCGTCGTATTATGTTTTCTCTGATATGGTTTCTGATGTCGTGCCTCTAATATACGTGTACAGAAAGTCTTGTGGGTAGACGTGCTCTAAGAGAATCTTTAGTCTAGAGAAAGCACAGGATAATAAGATTCAAGACCAATAAATTCACTCAGTTGTGAAAAGTGTTGTTTGGGATCCGAAAATTTCTCTTAACGAGGTCTTTCTCTTCATGTTACCTATAGTTCATTATCTTGCTTTATTTTTACTAGCCTTAGTACAAAGTCGCATCATCATCTCCCTTTTGTGTTCATGCATAGCGGAGTATCGAGTAAATGTAGTGGGTTAAGTCTATCAGGTTATTTTCAACTTTTCATCTTTACTTTGATCTCTCTTGGTATTTTTTATTTTATAGTTTTTACCTATTAATCTTACGATAGTAGGAGTAGTAAAAAGTGTGAAAAAATGATGATGGCTTTTGTCTGTTTGAATAAACTTGTTACCGAGATACAGAATTATATTTATGATTAATATCAAAATTTATCAGTCTGTTGGACAATTCTGAGACTAAGGCAGGCCTATAATTTGGTTTTTTTGCACAATTGAAGGAAAAATTAGTTGAATAATGTGAAAATATAAATTTGACTCGTTAAATATTCAATTGACTCTTTCCACAGAAAAGGCAATTTAACCCGGTAGGCTTATATCATTAGTGTGAAAGTCAAATATGCGAGAGTAATTCGAAAAGACATCCATCGAATTATATCTAGAATATAAAAGCAAATCTTGTGTATGTCAATCAAAGATATGATTGTCATGTTGCAATAAAATCCATGCAAGATATTATAGACCTATCCCGAGTTCTTGTAATTTGCTGCAAGACTTCGGTGTTCGGTACTTGTAATCAAAGCTTATATCAGAGTTTTACCTTTTCTTTATTTTGTTATAAAGGATAAATGGTATTACAAATACATGAAATCTTGTTCATTCAAGGCTGATTTCCTAAATATTAGGTTCAACCAGTCGGGCATAATTACAAGGAGTAGAACATGAATTTTCGACATAGGTTATGACTTGGGACCCACCTGAAATACGTCATCATTCCTCACATAGAAATATTGCTTGGAGACATGAAAACTTGTCATAGGAGTTAGCAGGGCTGATAATTGTTTGTATCCATAAGCAAGTATAAAGACTTATGATAAATTCAAGCTTTGCATTATATAAATGTCAACACACGTCAATCCTACTGACTTCATTCAGCGACATAATTTCATAATCAGATCTACATCAAAACCGGTTGCTCAAGCTAACTCAACCTGGTGCCTAACCTCTACCAATATCGATAGAAGCAGGAGTCATGAGGGGTTACGATGATGTCTCTTGCTTCAGTTCATAGTTTTACTTGTCAAAACTTAAATAGGGCCTTCCATCACCATTACTAATTTAAATAACATTTTTACCATTAAATATCCTTTTAAAAAAGTTAAGAGATGCCAACACCTAAAACAAATTGATAAAGTTGACAGCTCTGATTTTTCCAACAAGGTACATCCTCTGTTTTCATCTACGTTAGATCTGGTCGTTACTCCTGAGTTTAATCTATTCATTTAAAACAAAACGGCGACTGAGAAAAAACTCATAAATCATTCGTTTACTCTAAGTAACATAGAATTTACAGATACATGATGTTTTTAAATTGAATACTGATGATTCAAAGTCGTTATATGTATAAATATATATATATAACAGATGTAATATATATATATTAATAATACAATATATTTGAATTTTAAACATTTTTCCATATTTTCATGACTTAAGAGTTTAAAAGAGTGACACTGACACTTTTGGGGTGAAGGTAATGTACCCCATTTAAACTAAGCCTTAATAGACTTCTGAAACGTTTTAGTTTCTTTGCTTTGCTAGTGAGAAAGCGTATGGAGTACCTCAAGCCTTATCTTAATTTGTGAACAGGCAGGGGTACTGTAAGACTTGACCAAAAATGTCATGGCCAAGAATAAAAACCACACCAATTTTTACATCTATGTAATTAAAGAAATTTTCAATTCGTGAAATATTAGTTAGTCGCATAGATCGTAGGTAGTTTGTTCACTACTCTGTACAAGTTACAATATTCTAAAATATGCAGCTAGGTAATCTTGGCCTTCGTTTTCTTTAATTCTTGTGGTTTGAAAGTACAATTTATTCAGGAGTACACCGAAAGCCTCATGCGAATTTTCTTTCGAACACTTTGTTTACTGTCTATTTATCGTAAATTCCAGGAAAAAAATTAAGACAGTAAAGAATCCTTTAGTTGGCTTTAGTTCATAGACGGTTATTTCCCTCGCTCGTATGTTGAAATGAAGTCTGGAGTTCTCAGTAAAAAATATTATCGCTTTTGAATTAAAAAAATCGTCATGTGATAGCAATTGCAATTCCTAGAGGGCTAATAAACGCAGTGAAAAATTTCCACGTAGAATCATAAGCGTCATAAACTTTTACTGAAACAGATACACTTATGAAATCGGTTTATTTTTGATTTGCGTTACGTATTACAGAGCGCAATATATCAGACAGAAAATTTTTTCAATGAATTCTAAAAGATAATCTTTATTTTCTAGGATGGCACAATAATGGACGGGGATACAGATGGTGATGGGGCTATTAATCTGTCGACTTCGCAAAGACCGTCAGCAGCAAATACGCCCAATGGAAGCATAGAATACGAAGACAGCGGTCAGGTCAGTACAAAATTGTGGTTTTCAGCAAGTGTAGTTTTAATTAAGATAGATTCCGTAGAGTGGAATATTACGAGACTTGAGGCTTACAAGGTTCAGGAACAGAAGTTGTGTCGCTTAGTTTCTTCCTTGTTTGTTAGAAAGATAAACCATCTTCTTTGATGTCAGAGAATCTTGAATCTAGTCATTTCTGATCTTGTCCTTGAAGGGTGTGAGGTTTTGCATACAGACACGTCTTACTTGCTACACAAACAAGCAATTAGTTGGCATAATAGGGAAAACTCTGATGTGTAGCATCAATGAATGGCAAATAGGTACAGGTTCTTCTTGTTTTTCTGAAGGACTCAGTCTACACTATAATATCTCATCTGTGGGAACAAAGTTGTCTCAAACTCCCAGTGTGATAATCGAAGTAATTGTAAGAAATGAGAGGAAAAACCAAAGGGTTCATCTTATTCTTGTTCGTGCCCTGTTGGTCCATGCTAATAGCACCTTGAGTCAACCCATGTAATATTGTAGTAGATAGATGATGATGGTATGTACGTAGGGAATGTTTGGTGGATGGGAAAATGGATGGGTGGATGGATGGATGGGGTACAATAAAAGTAAAAGGATGAAGTTGTTAGAGATAGAGAAAGGAGAGAAAATAGGAAGGAAGAAAGGTAAGTCGACTGAGGTGATTATATGCCTTAAATGCCACTCATCTTCAGTCAGTCTCCCGAGAATGGTTGATTGCCATGTCACAAAGTTTTAGTTTTAGTCTCTCTCTCACTCTCTACATTTAATGATATATATAATAATATATATAGACTTATTGCATACTTGATGATACATGACTTAATACGTATTTAGAAATGGGAAGAAAGAGGGACATTTTATATTTACCAAAAGTTATAATTAGAAATGAAGCTAATTTTTCATCTTTTGTTTTTCCAAAGATCGTTCTTCTATTTTAATTAATACTAAGACAATGCCAGGTGGATTAGACGACTTCTGCCCTTACTTATTTTCTCCCTGAGCTTCCCTATCTTGGTTTTACGAGTTGTAACTACTGGCAGTAGTTGCACTTGGACTATTTTCTTTATTCCTATAGGAAATTCCCTTTGGATGGATTTGTCACTTTTTGTTCTGTCTGACGCCCTTCTTATTTCTTCTCTCAAAATCCTTCTAAAACTCTGACACTCAAACTCTCATCTTTATCTCTTTCTAACGCCACTATTCCTTGTCTACATTTGAACTATGCATACTTTGCTATCACCTTATCATCAATCGTCTTTTCTCAAAAATGAGCCCATTTCCTAACACTTCTTATCTTCAAAATACTTTAATTTTCTTTTCTCTTACTTCTCAATACTTTCTCCGCCTCTACAATTATTTTTTCTAAGTATGGAGCGAAAGACTAGAATCCGAAAGGAAAAACACTATGCACAGGTCTTCACTTGAGGAACTTTTAATTACATTTATTATAATTGTAAAATACTCATCAAACAAAAAAAAAACAATCCAGTACCGTGCTAAACCTAAGCTAATGTATTCAGAAATGGGTGTATTGTGGGTACGGAATTCTGATTTAATTAAGAAATTTTTCAGTGTAGCCATCCCAGAAAGAAGGGTCTTTGATGAAATATGGGAAGCCAAAGAAAGCTTTTTACCGTTTTCAAACAATATTTCATTATCATTGTATCATTGACCAAATGCTCCATCAACAGTAGTTGCTAAAAATTGTTTGATAGATTTCTCGAGCAACATTTAGTGGTTATTTCTGTCCGGCAATTATCTAAACAATTGATTTTTTTACTTATAAAATTCAGTTTTAAGTATGCCTCACTCACACAGATGTGGACAGTGTCTTTTTAAATATAAAATACAGGGGTTGTAAAGTTCTTACTCATTCCTCTAGGAAATTTATCTGATGTATTGGAGGTGTCTGTCTATATTTTAATTTAAGGGAAACAAGCATTGAAAATAATATATCTTATAAAATTCAATTGAACTACTATAAATTCAGAAGAGATAATCAATAAGCAAAATTAATGAGATAATCAGTGAATGAATATGTACAAAGGTGTCATTTTGATGATTTTCATTTGACGTTTGAGACTAGTAGTATAAATTGTGATGCATTATTCATGCCGTAAATACCTCTAGAGTAGAGAATCGAGTATGGTACGATACTAACAACTTGTGCTTTAGAGTCACCCATACACTGAGGGAACCATGGTCCGTAGTGAAATTGTTTGACGATGACGACTTGCTTCGGGCTGAAGTCTGGCTAGAAAGGATGGCTACTTAAATGGATGAATTGTTTTTGTTTGTGAAATACCCAGAAGAACTACAGGGAGACAAAGAGCTCTCATCATATGTCATTCAAAAAACAATGTAGGTAATAGGTTTCCTATACACATGCTATACTACAATGAAGACTGTTCATACTCAAAGGGATGAAAATGTCCATGTGGTTATTTTTTAGTTGTTTGGATAGGTTAGCTTGTCCTTAACTTTAGCTAAGTTTAGGTTTACTATCGAATTCAGGTAGAATGAGTCGACTTGACTATTTCTGATGTAATAGACCATCATCAAGAAAGTAAAAAAGAGGAAAAGAGAAAGAGAGGACAGACAAGAGAAAGCGATACACATAGACAGGGCAGACGGACAATACTCATCGCACGTACTCTCAGGTACATATGAAATAGGTTGTGCTCATAATATGCATTATCTAGGTAGGTGGAAAGTGTTCAGAAAATCGGTTTGGGTCTTGAAGTTTGGATATGCATGGACAACATGGATGGAGGCTAGTTGATGTTGAATGAAGCTCATATCTATTATGTATGCTACGGGAACTGGAAAACATTTTGAAATTTGTATCCAATTTACTTTGTTTATGCAACGAGGACGGTAGAGAAAGAAGGGAGAATGGCTTGGTGTGGTGGATGATGTCCTACTCGTCCTAGCCTATTGCTCCCACTGCTTTCAATTGAATTTAGGACGCAGGGCTTGTTTAGATTCCTGCTTGCCTGTTTAGTTTAGCCCAACAAAGAAAACAGTCATGTGTTTATTCTGCTTGAAATAGCAGTGTGAGTGAGCGATGGATGATGTTAGTGGTAGTGGTGGTGGTATAGTTTGATGGTGTTGTGCTAGTTGTGTAGTACATCAGGCTTTCTCCAATCTTCCTCTTGGAGCTTGCTTGTTTGGCACGGGTAAACAAACGGTGGTGCAATATACAATGCCTTCACGAACAACCCCATTATGACTTCATGGATCCACAAATATATATATTTACTCACATGCATACACAATTATATATATGTTTAAATATCCCCTTATACACTACCTCAGCCCCAGTCAAATACACTCAATTCAATCTTTTACCATCTATCGAAATAAAAATTATATATTTCAAATACAACTGCTCTAAAGCAACTCCCTTGACTCATTTGCAAGTGAGCTCAACAACTGCCAAGTTGTTTCATATGGTTCAAGAGAGATGTGATGCATTGGATTTTTTAGAAATCTTATGAATTTTTCATCTTCTATAAGTAGGCAAATGCTAAATCTTTGTAAAACAACCCAATCTTGATACTTGATTATGCTCATGAGCATCGATAATGAATTGATAGCCAACTCCAATATTGCGAAGGTTATAGAATGCAATTTTGAATGTTTGCGTGCACTTTAAGTGACCCATTCTTATAGATAAGTTATGCAATTGTAGTGTATTAGCATTAGCTCATGATGATGATGATGATAGTCCAAGTAAAAGCGACTCATCAACCCATTGCATCATCATCCCCAATCCCCAGGCAGAAGTGTGGAGTAAAGTAAGGAAGAATAAACAGAGAAATAATAATAGCTTTGCAAACAAATACATACACAACCCAGAAAATCTGGTTTCTACTAATAGCAACAGAAGCAGGCAGGAGGAGCATGGAACAGATGAACCCTTTTTTATTTTTCCAAACTAACTTATTTGTATTTATTTAGTCAGTGTTTTTTGTGAGTCGACAACACATTTGCTTAGAAATTCGCCGCTTCTGGCTGCACTACTCAGTCATCATTCAATATAGATCTATAGATAGGACCCATGATGGTGAATGTAAGCAAAGAGCAGAAAAGGGGTGAAGTAAAGGAAAGGAAAGGAAAGCTTATAAAAATAAGTGTGTAGTAGGGTATCATGATGAAGCTACTTTATAAGGGACAACAAAAAAAGAGCTTGTTTTGTTTTTTATTTTTTTATCATGGATAGAGTGATGTTTTTTTTACTCTTTTACTGTCTTTTACTTTAGCTCTTTGAGGGTGAGGAATGACTGTTTTACTAGAGGAGTTTTATTGAATGCATGACTGTTTGTTGACTGGGGTTCTTGATAATTCAGCAGTGATTAAAATTTTTAGGAGTCAAAAATAACAAAAGTATGTGACAAAAATGGATGTTTTGTTGAATCGAGATGCATGGTATGAATGAATTTTGCTCAAAATTACGAACTTTCCAATGAAAAGATATGTTATTTTCTCAATGATAAAATTGCATAAAGTTAATAATAGCCTAAACGAGGAAAAAGAACTGAAAAGCAGGAGAAAGCAGTGGAATAAACAAATACAGCCACAAAACAGCCTAATGCTAATGATCAAAAAATAAGAGAAACCAACTAAACTGTTTAATTTACTTGAACAATAACTAGAGGTTAATCCATGGTTTATTACATAAGGATTTCAAAGCATTTCACCTGTCATAGATGTTTCTGTAACTTTGTTTTCGGCCGCATGAAGTGGATCAGAAAACGGACCTAATGCACCTGCTCATCATGCTCATTTTCATATTCTACTATATCTTTAGTGTCAAACTCTGTTTTTCCTTTAGACAGATCTGTGATGGTGATTCGGTATCTACACCATTACAGCCTTGTGTTGTATGTTGTTGACAGTTTTGTTTCTCCATGTACATGTTATTCCCAGTTAATCATCCGGGATTTTAGGATTTGGACACTTATTTAGGTCAATAAGTGTATCCAAGCTAAACTGACCCATTTAGAATGCTTGTGCTATAATATTTTACGATAATGAGGATAGTATTATCACGTCTTTTCATGCATTAATAATTTTTGAGGATTCAGAGCTATCAGGGGTATACGAAACTTGATGAAATATTTAGCCACCTATGCATAAGCATACATCTATCTAATCCTCATTATTAATTAATACGATTTTAGTGTTAATTGTGTGCCTCTGAGCTGCATAGTGGCAGGTCTAGGTATTAAATATTAAAACAAAACGGGCAAAACGATGTGGAGATAGGACTTTATGTAACCTTATTTCAAATAAAAAGAAAAACTTGTTTACAGCTTAAATAGAAAACCTTAAAGTTCAAAGTTGTTTCCTTACCCCCTGAAGCATCCCGGTACAAAAATAAAAGTTCTGGGGAGAGAAAATCGGTTTTTATAGGGGAATCTTTTCCTGTTTGAGGAAACAATAGCATGGAAAAATGGTTTTGGGAAGTATTGAATTCTCTTAAATATTGCATTTGACTACCGATTCATTTAAAAATGTAAGGTTACATCGACATATGCATTAGTAAATGTCTATCAAGATAATGACTTTCTAAGCTTAGACAAAGACCTGTATTTGTTATTAATATAAATATTAATTTATTTAACTTCAATAATGAAATAGAACGCTCGTAATGAAATGATTGCTCGAATTTTTTCAACGTGTTGATAAACCATGTTCATATTTCCTGTAATAGATATTCATAGTCCAATATTGTTTTTATGAAGATTCTAGAAGTCCAATGAGGTCTATTGTAATGTTATTGTTTCTATAAATGCATATTATATTCATATTTGGATGGATAGATGATAGGATGAATGTTTTTAAGCCAGCTGTTTGTTAAAGAAAGGGGAAATGATCGATAGATGTGATTCAAGGTACAGGATATTGCTCTCTCTCTTCTCTAGAAATACTAGAGACTACAGACACATCATATTATACAATAGAAGACGACTTCCCCAGTTGTTTAGATTACTCAGGCATCCATCTGCAGAATAAACAGAGGCGTAATTGCACTCACAACTGGATGTGATGATTGTGATAGTGATGTTATATAGAAGTGATTCCATAGTGGGCAGGGTAGAGAGAAAATACCCGTGAATAAGGGACACAAGGAAAAAACTCCCTGCATCCAATGTGTACCATATACTTCTCGATAAGATAGGATAAGAGTAAACACTCCCAACTAACCCATCCACTGTCCTAGGAACTGACTAAAAGTCCAGTTTTCTATTTCCTAACTGGAAAAACACCAAAAGCTAAAGTATCAAATATTATAGCTTCCCTTCTTAGAGCCTATGATGACTTATTGTTCCCATTAGTAGTAGCTTCTATTATTGCTTCCCTATCTACATTGCATAGCTTTCTGCACTGATCAACTTTATTATTACATTTGTATTGTTCTAGATGTAAGCAGGGGTTTTGTAGTCCCTAGCGGGATGAGATGAGTGTATGCATAAAATCAGAACTTATGGTGGAAAGATGTATGATCTGGTATTGCATAACGTATAAATAAGTTAGATCCACCTCTACCACTTGTACATATTACACTAAAGAAAGGGTAGAAAGTTGGAAATGTAGCATGGTGTTTTCTGATAGAGTTTGTGAAGTTGTAACATTGCATTTGTATATTGTCTACATACTCTGTAAAAGAAGTTGTGATCATTTCCAGAAGTTTTAATATCGGGTTGATTACAAAGTAAAAGCAGCCTATCACGATCCTAGTGGTAACGGAACATTTTCGTAAGAATAATCTAATCTAGAGAAAGGAAAAAGAAAGACGGCAATAGTAAGAGAATGAATGTGAAACAATAGTTGCAGTAGTTGAAGGGAACACGGTGGTGGTGGTGGTTTGTAGATAGGGTAGTTAGTTGGTTAGGGTGGTAGGTGTAGGGAAAAGATTGCATGAATTGATGAATAATTTTTTCTTGCTCTCACATCTTTTTCGATAACGGACTTGAGCTTTTACTTGTTCTAATGACCTGTCGTGGGTCGAGATGGGAAATATTACCGTCATTAAGCAAAAGAAGTTTCAAAGAAAAATGACGAAGTCAACAAAACTCGTTCCCTTCTTTCTATCTACTACCCTAAGCACTAGTTCTACTTTACCACACACACCACACAACTCCTATCCTTTATAATGTATTAAACATTGTGAAAGTGAGAATTCCTTCTATTTCCGAATAAGACGGAGAGTATAGCATAATTAACGCCAGACCGATAAAAATGCATACACGGCACCTTACTTTGCTTCCCAATAATTATAGAAAATTAATATGCAAAACGGCAACTCTTCCCTTTCTCCATTCTAATGGTATCATTCTTCTCATTTAGTTTGAGAGCGTCACGCTTGTGACATCAAGCGGCTTCCATAACCCAGCCAAGACATGACACAAGAGGTTTTTAACTCGTTCTCTTTGACACTGAATCTCAGTTACACTCACAATCAGTCTGGTCCAGGACAACACAAACTGTTCTCATTGTAACTAGTATACTGGAAGAGTGAAAGGATATCAAGTTCAAATCTTTGATGTTATGTTTTTCTGTACTTAGTCGAAGGTGTAACAAGGTAAATGACTGGATGATGCTTCACATTTTTAAGCAAGATTGTCTCATATATGCTTTAGCATGCTTTCTTTGGCAACGGGACAGAGCCATGAGGAGCTTTTCTTTAAGGAGAAAGTTGAGCACTAAGGTGGATAAAGAGAGAGAGAGAGAGAAAGAGTAAAGCTTAAAAAAGGGGGTATCATTCACCACCAAGTCCAAGAATCTTCACTTCTGTACATAGTTTCACCTCAATCTCATCTCGAACGTATTCGTCCAAGTGAGAAAAGTAGTGCGGTCTTGGAATGGTGAAATACTAGTGGTGGTAGTAGTAATAGTGGTAGATGATATTATTGTGGAATAAGTAAAAAGCAAGAGAAACGATGCAAAAACTCACAGGAATAGCATAATTTTCTACTTGTCGAGCCTTTTACTTTTGTCTTTTGCTTCTTTGGAAAGTTGGTTCGGGAAGAAGTTTACCACACGAATTTATTATTCCGTAAAAATTATCATGCCGTGAATTGGGTTGCCAGAATACCTACACCAAATGCACATTCTGGTTGCTTAAAATGAAAAATTTAATTTTTCACGGACTAAAACAGTCGGGTAACATCGTTCATTCTGCCCGAATCGTTCTCTAGGAGCCTTTCGCCTGAGCAATCATGCAGATACGTAAAAGGCGAAGACTCTCCTCAGCTATCTGACTTCTATCCAAATACAAACTAACTCTTTCTTTTTCCAGACTTCTTTTTCACTGTATATCATTTTGTGTGCTCAAAAAGTACCACGAAGGTCCCTTGTCTTCCGCATCAAGAGTTCCTCAGCTTCAACTTCCACTACACACTTCTGGCAGCCTTACCAAGTGGCTTCTACTTTCCAAACTAGATCCTTATTTTCATATGTACCCCTTTCTCTTTTTATCCACAAATTCTCAGCTCTTGGTCACCTTGTACATTCGTGCTTACCTCTTTTTAAGGCTTGTCAATCACCACACCACCAACCCTTTCATTCTAAATCCGAGCAAACACTCTTAATAATAAACTTATATTCTTACTCATCTGCTATTTACAATCCTATGTGTTACATATTATTATTATTAAAGGCACGTTATTTTATTAGATATAGTGGTGGGGTGTTGGTGAAAGGTACATGTTGATGATGGTTTCAATGTGTGCTCTTCTTTTCTCCGTCTTGTCTACCATCATTATCCTCTCATTCGTTCAAACAACCAAGCTCTCTGTACTGAAACAGAATTTTACTTCTACCAAGCTTCAAAGATGTGCATATGCTAGTTACACCATGTACCTCACTTTTTAAACTTAGTTTTTTTATCCATGGGATGGGTATTTAGCATTCAGAACAAAGAGTCGGCTACTCAATCAGACACTTGTGTGTATGCCAACCGACGCCTGGGCTGAGAATTCAGGTTTCAAAAAACCTCAGGTCGTCCTAAAATAATAATAATATTCCACATATTCTTCCTGTACCACCACATTGTTTAAATAGAACATCAACCTACCCAGTTATATAGCTAATATTAATATAAATGTACATAAAAAAGAGATGGTAAAAATGGTCTAGAGAATCAAGGTTCCTTTCTTTCCGTCTTATGTATGTATGATGAGCTTATGCTGGTGTGGTGTCATTGCAATCCGAATAGAGGTTGATTTTTCACATTAGCATGGGTCCCACATTCAACTTCGTGCTTTCTCCTTCCCTGCTGTTCTCTCTTCTTTGAATGCTATCATACAATTCCAATATATACTTTATACTTCATCCTCATACAACTACGGAGCCTAATATTACATTTTACACCATATAGAACTGAGAGTAGATGCCACGGTTAGGTCTCTCCGATTATATTTCATTGAAATTAAGGAGTGACAATCTCAACCTGATAGAAAATGGGAGAAAAGAGTAGAGGGCGAGAGAGAAAAAAGAGAGCAGAAGTGAATAAAAAAACTTTTTTTTTGAATTACAAATAAAACTTGCGTCTACCACGAGTGTTACTACAACTATTGATACTACTATTACTGAGTTGGTAAAAGTAAGAAAAACGAAGAAGGAGAAAAGAGAAAAAGAAGTATTTGCTTACTCTGGGTGAGAGTTGATTGCTAGACTGTAGCCACGGAAACCTGCATATTTTTCATGGGAGTGCAAAGAAGTGTAAAAGCAATTAAGTGAGGCATTGTTTACCCACGCAGTGGTAGGGCTAGATTCCATGCAGAACACGAAGAAGGACACTGGTTTGGTATTCATGTGCCAAATTCCCGATTGCATTGCTTCTTCTTTCTTCATCATTCTCATCCCCATCCATCCCAATCCATACCCCACACTACCGTACTACTTTCTTACCTTATGCACTACCTATTACGGTTTTTATTAATATACCTATGTGGAAACTTTTCAAAAAGTATTTGGGTACGGTGTTAGGTGTGCATATCGAATTTGCACTTTTTTCGACCCTTCCTCTGTCTCCTACTTTCTTAGACTTTATTCTTCAATTTCATCAATCTATCGACTCAAGGTTTTATTTGACGTTGACTTTCACTTCCCTTTCATTCCTTCTAAGTTTAAGAGTAGGTGGATACAGACTAATGTATTTTATTGTATCATCTCTTTGCAAGAAGTTTTATAATTTACAATGTATACAACTTTTATGTATAATGCATCCAATACCACAAGCATGGAGTGAATTGAGGTGAAAATAATAATTTAAAACAGTTTTTAATCATATGTGGGTACGTCCTCATATTCAATTTCTTACGGAAGGAGAAAGCCTAATTTAAAAAAAAGTATTAATTAGGAAGTTATTAATGAATTATTAATGAATGAGCAAATGTTCAAATTTGTTTGTTAACCTGGTGAATATATTGTTACTAAGGGTAATAAATGAATAACATATTATGGGCAAGTTAGGAAAAAGGATTTACAAGTGCTGATGAACCAGCAAACTGATAAAGTTAAACACGCCGTAAAATTAAAAGGTTGATAAAGTTTAATCCTTGATGAAATAAGGGGTTCTTTACACTAGTGCAAAGTTCCTATTCAATTTACAAGCAAGAATGAAGACGCCTGATTGAGTTGTATTTATTTTCATTAGGAGAAAATTCGATTCATAACGGCCGACTAATTATATTAGCATTACGGAACTGTGTGTATTTTCCTTCCATCCATACACAAGAAGGAGCCAATTAGAGCGATTGCGAATAATTTTCATTATATATTGTTTGTTGAAAAATGATACAAGGGCAATATGCCAATCCACACAACCGTAAGTTACCAGGTGGTTTACTTAGACATTGTATACATTGGGTTGCGCTTTCTCCATTTAATACCCTTACTACTGTATTAATATCACTGTATTTGTATTTCTCTACTTGCACCATGTTGTACATCCTTCAATACAATACCTCAGCCCCCTTTATACACGGGCTTATTATTAGTAATGATAATTATAGTTGGAAACTGGAGGGTGTATGTGCCAAGCTTGGCAATTAATTAGTGCAATAGTGAAAAGGAGTTGGTTAGTAGCATTGATACCTTTATGTTATATATATGCCATCTCTACTATCACCAATGACTATTGCATATTGCTCTAAAATATACTTTGGCTCACGATTGTTCCTTGTATAAATGTCGTAGAAGGCCATATGTAGTGTGTTCTAGTAGTACATGTCTTGCTAAACCCTTCGTTCCCTTTAGCCCCGAAAAACACTCTCACACTTCACACACACTGAAAACAATGTACAAGCTACATAGAAACTACTACTACTACTACTAGATCCATGTCGGTGGGCAAGGTGCAAGTAATCTAATGAGGAAACAGTAAATGAGTCTTTGTCGTCTTTGGTCACATCACATCCCATGAAATCCTATTAGCTATTAGTTGACACGGTACGACACAATAATATTTCTATAGATGTGTTTGTAGTGTGTGCTCGTATTATTGGATGGTTCTATGTCTATGTGGGTATTAGGAAGGAAAGGCGAAGAATTGTGTGATGTTAAATTGGTACTAGTACGAGTATTAGGAAAATCCTCAAACGAAACTAACTACTGGGTAAACAGTCTTTCTAACTCCCTACCTGTTTGTTATTGGCAATGGTGTAATTGCTCCTTTCTCCTGGACACCAAGGGAAAGTCAACCCTTGGTCTGGGATTTGTAACTTCCAAGGTGACTAGTGTTACTTGTATTTTATACTTACAACAAGCAGGAACAGTAACAAACATTAGGCCTAATCTCACTTGGCGGATTATAATTTCAGTTTACCATTAAATATCTGTTTACACGCTGCTAAATACACATGGGGAGTAATTTTGTCTGTTTACTTGAATGGAAAGTTTATGTTTTTATTTCACATGTATAGTTTCATGATAGCTTTCACCAGATAGGAAGGAAATATGCATAGCATGTGTGTGTAGTTTTAACATTTTACTTTGGCTAACATTGGAAAAATCCAAACGACGAGACCATGGGAGTAGGAGTGGACATATGTAATACTAATCTGAAGATAAATAACATAAAGTTATAATATATTTTTAGGATAATGGTTTTAGGCAAGAAATTGAGAAAGGGTGACAAACCCCAGGGTGGTTTAAATGAGTATGGTGCATTTTGAGCTTGATTCTGTGTATTTAGGTAGAGAGGCAGACTATAGTAGATGAGGGTCGTTATTCTGCTGCTTTGAAGAAAGTAAAAAGTGAAGTCAGTGAAAAGTGGTAGGATTGAGAAGATGTGGTGATGATGATGATGATGTTGGTGATGGTGTGTTTTTCATAGGAACAGGAAGGCTCACACTCACATATAAAGGCATCATTGTATGTATATGTGTGAGAGTTGACTTTTGGGTTCTTTTGAAAAACAACCGTTGTCTTCATTCATCAGGATTTTTCTTATCTGGTGTCAAGAGAGAGAAAGAAAATGAGAGGACGAGTGAAAGTGCTTTTCTGGCTTTGCCTCTGGCTTGATAATTTGGTCGTTAGGATTTAGAAGGGCGTTGTTGTGTAAAAATAAATGCTTCAAGTAGTAGTAAAAGCAGTAGTAGTTGCTTTGTGTATGTGTAGTGTGTAGTAGAATCATGAATTCATCACGAACAGTTTTGTTGGAGTATACAAAGAGGAGAAAAGTAGTAGTTTTGGTGGTGTATGTGTACCGCCCTTTCCTTGTGTGATATCTTACACCCCATCGACATTTTTCCTTCTCTTCCAAATGGGGCTCAAGTGGTCCAGTGAGAGAAGGTTGTCTAGATAAACCTCTCCGTGTCGAGATTAATGAAGAATGTCCAGTAGCGATTCCCTCTCAAACTTTGCACTCTCCATCCTTAATCGAAATTAATCAAATCAGACTTACTGTTCGGGTAGCACCTCTCCCTCTGAAGACCTCTATTGCATCCTTCCTTCCTTCCTTCTCTGCATTAATCCTCTACGCTTTCTCTTTTATCTGTTGTGGACAATAGGATTATTATTGATCAGCTTCTAACAGAAATTCATAGAATTCATTACAAATTAGCCACTGGTTTCTGATGCAACCATACCATTATTATTAGTTTTTCGGAGAACTATTACATTTGCTTTGTGCATCACTATCCTTAACTGTAATAATAGTCTAGTCATAATACTACACTTTTACTTAAGATTGGCTTCAAGTGTCCATCCAATGTGTCTTGGGCATTTTATCCACTATCTTTCATTCTTGGCCAAATCATCCCTGTTACCTTTCATCTCAAAGTATTATTACAATTTATATTGTTTTCTTGTTTATTTTTTATCTTTCTTCTGGCAAACTCGTCTGTATATACCAGTATAAAGATAGTCAATTTCTAGTTCAAGTCTACCTTTCCCACTTTAAAACCCCAACAATAGCCGAAATAGAGACTTCCTGTTTCCCATTTTAAGTACCTAAGTGTGCGGCTGTATGAGTGGGGATTGTTTTAGGGGGTCTTGGTATTTAAATACAGCAATTTTACAAGATTTTTAGAAGCTTTTAAAACGAGGCATTACTTGTATTTATTCAGTGAGAGTTTTTAATTAACCGTCTAACATGGAAAAAAGTTCTCTAAAAGTACATTTTTCATTCGATTTGCATGAATTGACACAATTTGAGTCGCAACTTAAAAAACTAAAAACAAAAAAACATTATCAAGTAAGAAATAAAGCGCACTTGAGAAAAATTAGTCAAAGAATGAAAGGGGTATGTGATAAAACGTGGGGTAGGAACTATCGCCACACCAATACAACTTATGCACTATTGCGTGACTTGGGGAGTGAAGGTGAAATAATTTAATGAAATGAAACTAAGAAATACAAAGTTGAAACGAATTGAATGTCTCGATTCTGCTGATAATGGTGATAGTAGGAGTGTTTAAGTAGTTTACCTGTGTAAGAGGGAACTTCTCTTTTCTCTTACAGCAAAAGTCAAGAAGGAATGAATGAATGATACATATTATAATAATGAATGTATTTAACCTGTCCAATGTTTGCACCTTTGGTGGCTTAAATTGCGTGGAATAAATTAATGGGTATTATGATGGCATTCTTTATCTTAACGGGTGGTACCTGGTACTGAGCTGGTACGTTATTATGTTGTTATGATCATACCATCGTATCCTATCGTAGCATCATTATCAGGGTGTTGCGATTACGATTACCTCAATATATTCAGAGGCACCTGGAAGTTAGGCTGTGATGTGACTTACTCGTAACACTTAGTAGCAAATACTAATTTATTTTCTCCTTCAAACAAAAAATAAGAATTTGAAATAACATAATAGTAGCAGTGGTGGTCTTGAGAATTCTGATTGAGAGGCTCCTCGAGGGTTGAATACTATTAATGGGAATAAAGACCTTTATTATGGTGTAGTGAATCACCTCTAGCTCTGTTACGGTCTTTGTTTTCCTAGAAAGTTGGCTTAGTGGTTGGCAAGAATCTCACCTCGCCTCGATATAAGTATAGCATATCAATAGTTTTTCAGTAGTTGTTCAGTAAAATGCTTTCCTCCTGCTTCAATCTAATGACAGACAAGTTAGTTATAACTAACATTGTGATTCCTGAGCTGACTGAATGACACAATTGGGAAATGCTCCTACACTTGATATAATTTCTTAAGAATTCCACTTTTCCAAGATCCAATAAAATAATTTACTACCACTACTGCCACGCTCATCTTGATTCCCATTGTACTTTGGTAAATGGTGTGCATTAGCTGTGTCTTTCTCTTTACGACCAGTTTGCTGGCTTGTTTGATAAGACTTCATACTTAAGACTATTTACAACTGGCTTTGAGTCAAGTTACTCTGTAGGATGATATACTCAGAAATAGCTTTGTGGTTGTTTGTAGGTAGGCAGTTCAGTTCAAGAACTAAACTTGTACGTTAAACATTACTTGTGACCATCACCGACAACGGTAGATAGATAAAGTGAGGGGATGCATATAAAAAATTTTGTATACTAAAATACTACTACTATGTACATTCATAAACTGGTATATGGTCACCTATTGTAAATGTCCAATGGAGAACCTTATCATGTGCAATAGGACAGATATTGTTTTGTCTACACACTGCTTCTAGTACAAGTATTTGTAGTAGAGGCCTTTTCTTTTATTTTTTTCACCCAGTTTGAGATCAGGATTGGAAATAATAGAAAATAGTAATCGAATCCAAACGGAGATTCGGTCGTCGTTGAGCTCAGTTGAATTTAGACGTGGTTGCTTTAAGACTCCACGCTCCTGTTATAACTTTTAAGATGAAAGTGAGAGAATATACCCTGAAGACATGGAGAAAGTACGAAGCAATATAATATGAAAGCAGGCAGGGAGTTTTTCTTAAATGCTGAGTCTGCATTGCCAGAGCCAAATGGCCGGCATCTAATGTTCTCTACATATAAGCAACTGTCCTTCCTTGCCAAGGAGATTGTTTTGCCCACAGAGTTTTGAGCCCAAGGATCGTCCCAAAAAGAACATTAAAAACTTCTGTCCACGACCAATGCGTCTCGAAAAATATACATGCATGCATTTTGACATCTGTCGCACATGGTAATTTTTTTACTGGATGACCAGGACAGCCGGTGTCAGTGAAAATTGCACCCATTTTCACAGGCTCCATATTCATGATTTACTTGATTCTGAACAAAGTGCCATGCTAATTCCCTTATCGATATGACCACTCCCTTTTTTTTCTTCCTCCCCTTTATATTATTTGATAATATTGCTTATACTTTTACACAAGAATGACCCCTGTTCCTCCTTTTCTAACTGTTCCTATTGCTGCACCTCTTTTATTTGTCGTCAGCCCATTTTATCAGTTGTTCATAACTTAGCATTTCAGGTTCATAAGTATGTTCACGGATGCTAGTATTACTATCTATATTATTATGATGACACGCTTACGTATATATTTGTAGATAGCAAGTCTCCATTGTTGCAAACCAATTGCCTGAGCAAAGCTAAGCCATGTTTTCAACATAACTTAGGGGAAGGTGAGATGTGACTTTCTCCCTAGAACTTTTTCCAATATCTTTGAATTTGGATATAAATTGACATTTGGTCTGAGACTCATTGATCAGGAGTGTCCAAGTCCAACCACCACTACCACATACAGGGACCAATCTTTAGAGGTAAATTCTAATATCGAAAGCGAGTATTTCATGAGTCGCTGCTTTTGCTGCCGGTGGTTTTTCAGTGACGGCTGATTTTCTTTAGTCAGTGGAAAAAGGGGATGGCCGTTACCCTATCTGCTCTGAGTCCATAAATCTTCCGTCAATGTCCGTAAAGATAGCACCTTAGCCAAATGGGGGACAACACGTTTGGATTATGCAGGCGAGCTAAAGCTATCGCATCGCGCCTCCGTTTACCTCCACAAAACGCTAACACAACTTTCCTATTGAAAAGAACAAGTTTTCACTGTCTGTCACTATTCTAACTCCAAGTGAGGGCATCTGATTCAAAGGGTGTGATGGGAGATTATTACCATTGCTGCTATGTGCTGAAAACACAGAGAAAAATGGAAGATGGATATCAATGAAATTGCTTTTATTTCACCATATCACCTCCGTCTCGTGTATTTCTGTCCTGGACTTTAGTCTAAATTTATTCTTGTCCATTCAGTTCCCATTTCATGAGTATACGAACAGAATTCTGTGTTGTCTCCTAGTTTACTCTTTGCTCTCCGAATGACTTAGTTTCCACAGTTGAATTGCTTTGCATTAATTATTCAAAGTAAATACAGGGATGTGTTTAAACTCATAATCATACCTCTTATGTAATAAGTTAGTAATTAATACAATCATAACACCTTTAAATAAGATATGATCTAAAGTCATTGTCATTACATTATCCATGAATCTCATTGCTTGTCGTTCAAAATAGAGAAAAGAGGATTAAGTGGTTGTAACTACTTAACTCGAAGAAGGAACAATAGAGACTGAGATTTTATCCAGGCGATGTAATATTCTAAGCTGGAACTCTCGGGTTTCATACAAGTAGCTTCAAAACAGGAGAAAAGGAGAAATAGGGAAGAACAAAACATGAGACACGGTAGGGAAATAGGGGTAAGAAGATCCTACTAGGAAATATGAGAAAAGTGCGACACGGGAAAGAAGGCAGGGAAAGTTGCACTCTGTTGGATCATATAATATGTGTGTGGTAATATTCCTGTGAAAAAGGGTAGCACTAGTTAGAAGAGAGTGCAATATGTGAAGATGTAGAATGCATACAGTAGAAAAATCCTAAGGAAAGAAGAGTAGTTGGAGTCAAATACCACGACCACGGAATGTCTGTTCCCTATACCGACAAACCGTCTCACAACCTTCATAAATGTATCTTACCGGGCAGCAGTACTCTAATTAGTTAAGACTTGAGGCAGAAATAAAAGTTGTATTTGTAGAATAAGTGGTAGAAGCATATAGAAGACCCTGTATAACAACAATGTTGATGATATTGAAGGGGTAGTCTAAGTTGGGCTAAGGAAGGCGACACAAGTACGAGAAAGATGAGGACAATTGATGTGAGAAAGTTGAAGGGGGCGTCTGAATTTTAAATAAAGCTGACGAGAAAAAGAGGTAGGAATGGCATCACATTTTCGTGATTATTGAGTCCTTTTAACATGCACAAATGAGCTTCGTGTAACTTTTATTTGAATTACACTCTCGGGATCGTTTCCCGTTGCTTTTTCCTCGCTTATCTCACCCATGAAATCTCCCTGTAGTGCCTCAGAATTAAGTTGATAAGCACTTTTCTCAATTTGCGATCCACATCTCAAACCTAAATTCATCCCTCTTTTACAACATATGCCATTTATGAACTTTCTAATGCTTCTACTAAGTCCTTATCCTTATTCTTCTCATCAGTCCTCTATCTTCTGTCCTCTTGCTCTCTTTACTTAAAGACCTCTACCCCTGTTTGTCCTCTTATGTTGGATAAAACTACTACATATACCTTTACCCACACAGCACCATATGATTTTCCATATTACTACTCTTTTTTATATCTGTTCCTTTCTGACGATTCCTATTATGGTTATTACAGTATTCAACTTAAGGAGCTAGTTATGTGATTTCCTATTATTGTATTACCTATTGTTTGAAAAAATAGTTTTTTTTCTCCTTGGAACAATCAGCTTGTAGTTTTCTCGATTTTTTATTTGATTTGTAAATTTTCAAATTTGATTTGCAATTACGGTGTATGTGCTTCAATATATAGAGGAGATAAAAGTTGCATTTGTGATTCTATGATTTATATATATGTAAATGCATGGATAAATGTGTGATGAGAAATGAGTTTAACTGAAAGTGTAAGGTATTGGATATATTTCAATTAACATGTTTTTGAGTAATAATGTAAGAGGAAGTTGAAAATTAGTTGAGAGTGGTAATGTGGTAGAGCGTGGCCCGAACCCGTGACAAAGGAGGGGTTCTCTAATGGGAAGCGAAATAATGTAATAATGTGGACGTGTATTTATGTCCGGGTTGAAAAAATCTGAGTGGTGTATATCTGCATGCATAAAGAGGCTCGGGTTTGTTGAAACGTGTAATGGTAAAAGGAAGGCGAAGAGAGTGTCCTTTTCCAGAGTTGAAGATGGCAAGTAATGCAAAGGAAGTGACTCTTACAGAAGAGAATCTAAGCAAGTCACCTTATCTAAAGTAAGACTTGGCCGTGTATCTTTTGCCCCAAGCTGGTAATTATGCACGCGTGGTTGAGCTTCCTGAGCTTTGGTACTTTATTTTTCACACTTGACTCTTTTTCTTCCTTCTGAAATGTGTATTATGGTCTGACTCCAACTGAGAATTTCCGAACTCGCCAATTCTCATCTTAAAGAGGGTAACTGTGGGGTAACTCAACTCCAAATGCATCATGGTTTCTTCCGTCCTCCTGCATCTTCCTACAATTGCTGGAGATGGGCAACCTGATTATCTCTTGTGGTGGGAGGAGAGAATCAGAATGGACTTTTGATGATAGGAAATTATATTAAGTAGTTCAAAAGAAAGAAAGGTGAAAGGAGCATTTGGGTCAAATTATAATAAATCTGCAACTATTCCCTGCCCCTTGGTTCCCCGTCCTATCAATAGCTTTCCGGGTAATTTCTCCATTTTGTCTTTTGTTTCCTTGATTACCTTTCAATAGCTGATGAGGAAAACTGATTAAAATCCTATTGTGGGAAGAAGAGTGAAAATGAAATTGTGTTTGTATAAACGAGTCACCGAAAAGGTGCCCTGAATGGGGAACCAAAGTTATCAGCTCGTAAGGGTGAAGGATGATTTGTGAGATGAAGACATGGAGAAATCCATTAGACGGACTCAACTACTTTATTTGAAGGCAGTTTGTAGTCCAAATAGTAGTGAATGGGGTGATGGTGATGATAGTGGTGGATGACATAAAAAAAGGACACGGGGCGAAACCCACGATGAATGATATCCCTGACGTAATAGTAGTTCCTAGCTCGTAAGTTGCCCTGTCAATATGTAGAGAAACAGTGGAAAATGTCCATTGCTTACTAACTTGCAAGCTTTTGCGAGTATTGCTAGAGTGTAAAAGTTTTTCTGAAAATAGTAAACGACTGCGATGCCGAAAAGCATAGGCAGTTGTTTGAATTATTGCAAGGAATGCTTTTGAAAGGGGCATTTTGTCGGCGAGAAAAAATAAAAAAGAACAATTGTCTTTCTTTAAGTTCAATATATCTAACTAACGTAATATCCTAGATGGGAATCGAAAAAAATAACTATCGGATGTTGGGTCCATCCGTGGCATTATGGTGCAATTTTCTTATAAAAACACTTTTCTATGTTATCAGAATAGAATTTCCGTCATTTCTTTTTCTAACAGAAGTAAACGTATTTCCTCTCCTCGTTCTGAATTCTGTTGGGTGAACGTAAGGGCAAATGTGCTCTCGTCGCGTGTCCATTTTCATCACTCAAAAACAGCCAAGAAGTAGCCCTTGTTAGAAAGTCCTGTCACTTTCCTACATTGAGAGATTCACAGGCTTCTTATTATCTTAAGCAATACTTTTTTCTTCCTACTTTGATCTCTATCTGATACAAAGGCAGTATGGAACTATAGCTGAAGTTAAACGGTTCTCCTTTACTCAACCACTATACCAACTGGATTTCAAAGAATCATAAGACGTTGTTTGCTCTACTGTGAGTGAACTTGAGAGATAGGATTGGAAATGTCATTGGAATTATTATATGACACATTTTTATATCATTGTTCCTCTTTGTCTGACACAAGTCTAAACTTAAGTCCAAGAGGCTCACGTGCGTTTCGAATTAGAAGCTAAAAGAATAAATCTTGTGGTGTTTTTCGTCCCATTGGACTGGTGATGGCCTCTGTAAATTTTAACTTTGGCTGTTTCTTGAGACTAGCCTCAGAAGGAGGATAGTGTTGTAATATATTTTCCATCGGGACGAGAAGTGTGAAGTATAAACCGTCGCAAAGGGAAACGTGGAGGGTCGTAAATCAGAACCTATGTTATTGCCATTTAGAAGGAGATGGATACTCTGACGACCAGGAATCGCATTCAGGAATTCAATATGCCGCAGTAAAAATGGACTTCCATGTGTGAAATTCAAGAGTCATAGACATTAACGAAAATGGAGTGCAGTACATTAGGCTGGACTCCTCTTAACCCTCTTCCTTCTATAGAAACTTTCTGCATCCTGAAATACTAAAAGAAGCTGAACACAATCTATTACTTTTGTACACTTGTACCTTCTTGCTTAGGTGTATTTCTAAACTTGGAAGCTACCAATTTTTGCCCTCTAAACCGAAACACTGTACTTCACACATACCCTCCCAACCCTCGTAAAATACTACTTTCTCCTAAAACTCTTAGACTCAATTTCAAATCGTAGAATTTCATTTAGCCATTTACTCCACAAGTAAGAAGTTTTGTGGAATAAATGTTTCGAAAGTATCACTAGAAAGTGTACATGTCGTAGTTTAAAGTGCTTTTTCTTTTAGGACATAATTACTCCCTGTATGTAGGATATTGCCTATGGTCTCCTTTCCTCTCTTTTATTTTCCCATAGCAAAGTGTACATAATAACTAAAAAGTACACCTAAACTTAGAATATTCTTTCCAACCCAGTTATCATTTGCTTTTACTAATGTATTTCGAGAAATTAAGTAACGGATTGAAGATCCCTGGAGACATTTATTTCTAATGACAGAATATCCAACTGAAGAGGTCCCAAATGACCCATCAGCCTGAGGTAGTCAGGGGTCTTCATCCTAGTTGTGGGCAGAATAAGAAAAGCTATATTATATGTGTTAAAGTTGGTATTGGATTGTGTGTGTCATATCATATCACATCTATGATCTCTCTTACTATGTGGTCGTACGTATGGTGGAGCATCCTTCCTTCTGGTATTTCACACTGGTAACTCTTATCGCCTAATAAATGGAATAATTGAGTGAGGCATTTCGGGAGCTTAGAATTGTTTTGTTGCTTTTGTTGTCCCAAATAATATTATTATGACAACAATTGACATTAAACCGTTTTATTTGATGCACATCCAGCCTTTTTATTGCACGAAAGTGTACACAGTCATGCGAGGGTAATAATATAGATAGACCGACTAATAAGTAAAATGGGTATTTACAGTTTCCAAGAAGACTCAAGTAGGGAACGGGACTTTGTATTATTGCTGTTGCTAGAACTTGAAAGTCTCTGTTGTTATTCGACTCACAGAAAGTCAGTCTGGGTTAGCTGTGATGATGATGTGGTTGTATTTACTGAGATATTTCCTTTGAAACGTCATAATCGGAAGAGAAAGTGGTTTGAGATGGCCATGATGATGGTGATAGTTTCTTGAAAGATACCTTACATAGATATACAGAGCAATTTGTATGGGTGTTGGTTAGTAGCACTCATAATATTCTTATGCTGATAAAAGAGAGTTGTTGTTTGTCTACTTTACGACACGAGACATTTTGAAGGGGAATGACTATGAAGCTTGTGAGTTGTTGAATTTAAATTCCAAGTTTTATAGTGTAATAACAAGTGGATGATAGAGGAAGAGAGTGTGAGTGTGTCATATTCTTAATAGTAGTTGTAGGACGAGTGTAGTACTCAATTGTGTACATCTCCAGACCTAAAGAGTGTGAAAGGAATGGAAAGAGAAAGCTATGAAAGGTCTTTTATGAAATAAATTTGTATATGTGTGAGTGATGTCCAAAAGTGGGTGGACTGACTTTTGGGTAGTGGTAGTAAAGTGAGTGAGTAAAAGGCCAGGGTGAAAGTTGGCACGCGAGGATGATTTTAGATTGTTGGTAAGAGAGAAAGGTGGGTAGTAAATGTTATCCAGTATATAATAATAATAATATGTAGGTAGTTTCTGCATACTCACAAGAGAGATACGATTGTTTAGTGGGTGCCGGAGATGATGAGGCACTTTTATTGAGGTACTGAATGCAGGTCGCGTTTTTATAACAATGTCTCATAGCAAAAGAGGATAGCATTTGTTCTTGCGGGCACAAGAAGGGCGAAATGGGCTATCGTGAGCAAATATTTACTTGGTGTGTGCTCCTTGCATGAAGTTGTGGAGATGCTGCAATGAATGATAAGACGTTAAAATGCATTACTATGATGTCACATGAAATAAAAGCCATACACAGTGGAGCATTATGTGAAAAATATGGAAATAATATTGCTGCCGGCAAGCAAAACATCGTCCTGCATATGAAATATGTGATAAGGGATCTTCCTGTGAAAGGGATGAAACGGAGAAGCGAGTTTTTAAGTTGGTCCTCGTGTGCCCCGGTGAATACCAATGGCTTAGGTAGTACACATTGACAACGCTTCTCGACTTCTTTTACTCGAATTAACGATGAAAACAAAGCGACCACACTCCCTTTTTACGGCCACGGGTGCTATATGCTCCCACCGTCACCGACCAACCACTTCACCCCACGACCGACGACCTAACCGATCACTCCTTCTATAACCTTTTTCTCTTTTCTTTCACTGAAAAATACAAAAAAATGTAACTTTAACCAGTTTTTCCTTCTTACATTCTCATCATCATCATCATCATTACCATACTATGGCTCTTTCCTTGTTTGCATGTCCATATCAACTAAGTCCCTTCCCTTTCCCTTCTACATAAACTACCAATATCACTACCATCCCATTATCATCATCATAATATCATACAAATAAAAACCAGAAACTATCTTACCACAAGTTTTTTTATTTTCACTCACTCTCTAATGTTCCTTCCCCAAGTATCTTTTTTCTCGTGTGTGTAGAAAACTGCGTTATGTCCAATACACATGTACATCCCTTACATCTCTCCACTCCACTCACCTATTATATGCCCTACTTGGTATGAAAAGTATTTCTATGTATCATTTTACATCCATTCTGGTAAATTTTTAATATGCAAAAGGCCTAAAGTGCATATCCCTCAAGACATATTCCCCTTTTCTCTGTCGAGCTAATCTGACTTAATTACTTCACCATATTGCATGACCGAATGAACTAATCTAATATTTTGGAGTAAAAATATATATGAAACAGATTTATTCCAAATTCCTGCATGCTATTCTCCACCCCATTACATTAGTTTATAACCCCTTCCATCTGACTACAAATCGGCATCTGAATCTTCTCAATAATTCTCAAGTGGGTTTGATCCACTGTTCTTCAATCATCTATCTTTATCTCTAAGAAACTGAACATGCACTTTACAAATCAGAAGTATCTTCTGTCTAACTGAAACGAAATTATTCAAAATTTTACTACCTACTTCAATGAAGCAGAGCCATTCCCAGTCGTCAGCTTGATTTATTTCAGTATTAAGGAAACTTCGTTAAACTGACCAATAAAGACTAGCAATTCTCATATCTTTTAATATAATTTAAGGCTGAAATGAAAAAAAACAACTTACATCAAGAGAATGTAGATATGTATGCCGTTATTATTCGATTTTTCCTCAATTTGCAATTCTTCATTATTTATCTCAGAGTTTTCATGCTGCAATCTAGTAAGTACTAAGCATGTTTGTAACATTTTCCCTTATCTAGAAAAGTGACTGAAAGTGATTCTATGAACCATTGATGACTATCATTTTAATAGCTTGTAAACCAGTCATGTACTTACATCAGTTTATACCATATTTAAAAACAACATCAAAGACGGATAATCACACATAAAAAATTCATGACAGATACTCCATTCCTCATTGATGTTATGTTATGTTGTTAACTGTTAACGAGACAGAAAAGGTCTTAGAATGGTAATGATGATGATGATATTTGTGCTATACATGTTGTCTTCACAAAAGCAACATCACAAAAACCTCTCTAGTTTATTTAGCCAGGGCTTAATTGAGAATTAAATATTCAACCAAAGAAAAGGAATCCTTGTTTCAAAACACTTGTAAATGGTAAAGTTGTGGTGTTCAGTAATTTAGTTGCATGTACGACAAACCTATTACCTTGATTGACTTTTCATTAGAAGTAAGTAGTAGGACGTCACGCAATGCCACTCACTAACTTCACTTGCCCTCAAATGACAGCCTACCTTCATCAGGATGAGAGGAGATTTTCTCAATTGCTTGACAGCAACTGACGACCCTTCGTATACGCTTTTACCTGGGTGAATCCATTGTGTACACTTTTACATTAAAAAGCCACTAAAATGAGCTAAAAATCCTAGACAAAAAGATACATAATAATATGCACACGGTTTTTCATTTGACTATTAATTAGTGTGGTTTTTGTCCCCCTGGCTCTAATTCTTCTGCGAATTATTATTATCATCCTCATCATCATCATCAAAACTTAATTGTACTAAAAAATGCATTCACAATTTAACTTTCTTTCTGAATTTCTTTACGTATGTGCTTTTCTTCCTTCCTGGAATGGAAAATAAGAGCAAGGAAGGGTACAGCTAGACATTTCGAGACAGATATATATATAAAGCGTTCTGATGTTCATTCTTGTAATATTTAAAAGCAAGAAAAATCCTCTGACTTTCCTGTCCTTATGTGTACATAAAAATAGGTAGATACAAAACATGGTACTATGCACAAGAAAATCCAAGACATGATATAGAAAAGAAATAGACTTGGTTTTGGGTTTCTTTAACTTTCTCTACCATATGTAATCGGTAGCATATTATATAAAGGAAAGTTGTTCTCTAGAAAAGTAAGCCAAAGTAAGGAGCCATATAACGAGGACAATAAAAATTAAACCTGTCATGGTCTAACCTATCTATTAGGTAGTTGATGGTTTTTTAGTATAAAATATCGAATTTCACCTTTTCTCAACTAGGTTTTCTTGTGACGAAGCGATTTCTTTGCCGTCGACTAGGGCTTTTTTGCCACAGGAACTTAAGATCAACTGATTACAAATTTATTGTATCAACTGTTGCAAAAAACTTTGGCTAGAGCTGTCACACCTCAATTGAGTCTCTGGATCACGCATTCTTAACGTTGTAATGTATGGTTTTGGAAGACTTGCTCCGGAAACTTGTTTACTGATAAGAAACTTCTTGTATTATGTACTCTTTCTTTGTCAATTCTACGCTTTCTCTCTGAAGTCATTTGAGTTCTGAATGGAATCTCCTTTTTTGTGTACCAAGTTGGTTTTATATATGTGTGTATTTTTGTATTTTTATGCTTGAGTGTAGAAAGCAGTGAAACTTAGTAGCTAGTTGGGTCCATGTTTTACTTCACATGTCAACTATTGACTTCCACTGTTGTTAAATGTATTATTATATCGCTAGAATAATAAATCTGAAGAAGAAGTATAGCTCAGAGAAAATTTGTATACTATTTTATAAATGAATTCCGTAGTAGTGTGCTTAGTATTGAGACAAATCGTATTAAATCTGCTAGTTTAGCCTTTGTGTTAAGTCAATAAACACAATAATAGGAAAAGAGTCGGAAACTGGAAATGATATAAAGAGGCTGTTGTGTAAAAAGAAGTTTTATTTTTATTTTTACAGACTCCTCCATTGGTGAAAGCTCTGAAACAGCGACAAAAGGAGTTACAAAACGCCTCACCCTTTGATGTGGCGAAAATGCGTGAGATCTCTGCTGGGAAGGAAAATATGATAAGTAATAGAAATGGTCAACCCGGAACCCCTTCGCCTCCAAATGTACCCCCTGGGTCCACTCCGTGCCTACCTGTATCCCATCCCTCTGTCAACTGTCCCGGTTCAGGAACCCCTCTTCTTCTTCCTCCTAACATTCATCAAATGCAGCAACTAATTCAACAACAACTTATCACACCAAATCAGCTCCAGCAACTTATGCAACAACAAACTTTGCTTTTTCAACAACAAGTGAGTCCCTATGCTCCCTCTGTGAGTCCCTGTTTTTTATTCTTTCATTTAAAAAAGCCATTTAAAGAGATAACATATCAAAATCAATGTCAGCAAATTTTAGCATGTATTCATCGTAATTTTTTTTAGCAACATCACCAGTTAGCAGAAATCGGCCGAAAACAGTTGGAACAAGCGTTGCAAAATCTCCAAGAACAACTCCAGGTAGTATTCTAATGATAAATTCAGAATTAAATGTATTTTCAGACTAACAAAAGCATTATTCGATCAGCAGGTATTTAGCCATTTTAAATAATAGGTTCTAACTGAGTTTTACTAAATTTTCAGCTGAATCTCCTACAGCAATCTCATTTAATTCAAAACGGTGATAAGAAGAAATCTTCAGGTGCTTTGCAACAATTAGCAGCTCAACAACATCAGTTAATGCAGCAACTTCAATTAACACAAAGGCAGTATCTAATTCAACAAGGAATAAATCTGCCATCTATGGTTATGCCTGGGGGTGGAAATGGTTAGTTGTTTTAAAACTTATTGGCTTTTCTACTTCTTAATTTTTACATTTCTTCATTAATTTCTCTCAACACTTTGAAGCCGTGTTCTAAGTGGTTTTCAGAAGACATTTAATCTACATATTCATACATCCAAGTAAAATTATATACTTCTAAATGAGAGATTTTAAGATGTATGATGGTTATGAAAAAGCAACAACTACGGATAAGTCAGATCCAGAATTCCTACGGTGAAGGGCAATTAGTTTGGAATTAGAAACCATCCTGGTGGCCGTCTTTCTCTTTAAAACTAATATTTTGGAGTTGAATTGACTTTTCTTGAAAGCAAAAAAAAAACCTTTCACCTCTGATTCCTAACGTTTTTAGGAGGCCTTTCACTCACTATGGTTTATAGTTCATTTGAGGAGTTAAGAAAGCAATTCCACGTTGTGGGTTGACAACGATGTAGGCAGGATAAGATTTACTGGCTAGAGAGACTTGCAGAATGTTTTTGATATGTTGGCTATTGCACTTTTCTTGCAAGAGTCTATGCACTTTTGGATTCCCGGAGTGAGCTGATCTTGAGGCCAGGCCACCCTAACCATACTTTCTCTTCAAGAAACTCCTAACGGGGTTGTTTTTTAGGTGGTGGAAATGTCGCTCACTTTCTCTGAGTAAAACTACCATTTTACATCCACAGGCTTTCATTCCTTCTTATAATACTTGGAATTTCTTCACTTTAGTAAATAATTCAAGTATAATACGTCATAAAGTTATCTAGCTACTTGTATTTTGTAAGCATATGAGTAAGAGTGTAGTATATGTTGCCAGTTAATGTGGATTTACTGAAAATATTAATCCACCCCCTTGAATAACTTAAAAGTGTTAGAAGTTTAAAAATTTGCCTATTTTCCAATCAAAACAGGTTGAGCAGTGTAGTCAACTCATTTCAATAGCTGATAACTTTAGAAAGTGCATGCTTACTACAAAACTCTGGCAAGTATATGATACTTAGGTAATTAGGTAATTTAATTTAGGTAATCACCCAAAAGAAAAATTACTGTCTTTTTAAACTGCCACGATACATGAAATGCAAGAAATCTGTTGTTGCAAAAAAAGTATCTATTTTCAGTATTTACTGTGGTGAAAGTAATATAGGAGTCGAAAGTCTTTGTATGTACACTAACTCTGTACTCACACTGTCCTACCTTCTTTCTTTCTTTCAGAATTTTTGCAGATATTCTGAATTACTTTAACGAACATCATTTGCTTTGCCGGTAGTTTCGTCAACGGCTACAAAATTAAATCTGTATATTTTTCAACTTGTTTTGGTATTCGTGAGTAATCTCTCTATCTAAGTCTCTTTTTAAATAAACTTTCTCTTTTCAAATGACTTCCGTAATTTTTCCCTTATAATGATTATATAAATATTATTTAATTTGAGAAACATTAAATAATTATTATGAGTTATTATATATTATCTATTATATATTATATGTACTTCTAAATTTGCCTAGAACGAAAGTTTATAAAGTATTTTAAATGTTGTTGAACATGTAAATGCATAAATTAATAAGGACGTGCACCCATTTAATAATTATCTACTCTAATACCATAATCAGTTTCTTCTCAACAATTTAGAGCAGTTTATATGATTGCAATAAATAACTACTAGGTATTCTACGTTATGTTAACATGCCCCAGTAAGATTGATCTGTCCTATTTGACAAAGACGACTCTTGTAGGATCAAATCAACTTCCTGAAATGATAAAAACTATAAATTGGCAAAGGACAGCTTTGTATTTCATTATATTGTATTGCATAGGGTGCAAACGTTGTACCAAGTTCTGCCATTTAAAAATTACAGATAATGACTCTATCAAATAAAGCAATTGCGATTAAGTTCACACATCTTTATAAACGATGAATAAATATTGTACCGACATTTTAAAGTTTAGGACTTAGTTAATTTAGTTTTTTATGATGATTATTATTTACATTAAAAGTGTAATGATTTAACTTGAAGGAATGGGGGAAGATCAGCCAATGAATAGTCCCTGGAAGGAAGGTCATGAACCCTCTCACCCTGGTTTAGTAGATTTACCTATTCAAAATGGGTCAAGTCCTAAACATCTTTCAAATGGTAGATGTAAGAACATCATTCATCTCTTTCAAATTTGTAGAGTAAAAGTCGGTGTAAATGTAATGTATAACTATTATGGTTTGGATTTTTAGGTCTTTTTGTAGGGAATCCAGGACGACGTGAAAGAGAAGGTGTGAATGGAATTTGTGGAGACAGTGACAAAGGAGATTCAATGGAAAAATCAATTAGTCAGCAACACTCGCTGTATGGACATGGGGTCTGCAAATGGCCTGGATGTGAATCTGTGTGCGATGACTTCTCCTCATTCCTTAAGTAATGGGCCAATTTATACCTTTTGTCTCAGCTCTTTCCAATCTAATGTTGGCCCTGTCTAAAAGAAATTAGAATCTGGAATGAAAGATGTAAAATTCACATTAGCATTGGATTATTATTGCTCAGCCAAAATTATAGCCTTTCTTTTCCTTTCCCTGTGTATGGTTGGTTGGAACTACAATGTAAATTGCCCTCGATGGAGGTGTTTTTATATACAGAAGGAATGTAGTAGCTTTCTTTTTGTGTTTCATGGTTGATTAGGAGGACATTTTTCCTGAAGTTACAAAAACCCTTCCACTCAATATAAGTATTGATGTTAGATCTCGAAAAAAAACTTTTCTAATTATTTTCCATTTGAATTTAATGGAATTTCCACACGAGAAGTGATAAATATCCCCAATGCAATGCAATGCTGATTGATGAACCTTCAAGACAGCACTGATTTATTCCGCATTAGAGAGCACTGAATAAAATACTCTACTCAGTTCTCCCTTCTATACAGCGATTGGTAAAGAGATTCCCAAACTTATTGCGTTCCTTTTGTTTTTAACCCTTTTAGGCATTTGAACACAGAACATACGCTGGATGACAGATCAACGGCACAAGCTAGAGTTCAAATGCAAGTGGTCTCCCAATTAGAAATACAATTAGCCAAAGAAAGAGATAGACTCCAAGCAATGATGCAACACTTGCATATGAATAAGCAACAAAATATGAACAATAATACAATGAGTGGTTCAGGAGGAATGCGTCCTGAATCCCCCAAAAATCCTCCAGCAATACCCAACGAGCACGTAAGTTTTAAGTGATAATATCAATCGAAAGTAATGTTGTGACTGGAAGATGGGATATTTAAACGCTGAAAATTTCAGAATCAAAGCTGCCATGGAATTCCAGTTTCTGTTAATGGTAGTAACCCAATATGTGGTCCCGTATCTGCCCAATCTGCGATTCCTGGAAGTAATGGTCCTATGGGGAAGTTGTCTCTTAACCCCAATTTACTCCTACCCGGGTTGTCGCCGTCTGGGTTAGCCGCTGCCGCTGCTGCTGCAGTAGCCAGTGGTCGATCTCCTGGAATTCTTCAACCTCCTACCCCCAATATGACTGGTCCTATTAGACGTCGCGTTAGTGATAAAGCGTCTCTTCCACTCTCTGGAGGTGAGCATTTAATAATGTTAATCGTAGATTTTTAGCTACTCGAATCACAAACGTCTGTGGATTTGTTCATGAAATTTAAAAGATTCAGAATTTCTAATCTGCCCTCAACATACTACCTATATTGAACACGAGATCAAAATATGTCAGGGTTTACTTTTTTCGACAGCATTAAAATAATCATGTATACATGTAAAATATTTGTCGAATTTCTCAAAATCTCAAGTGATCAAAGATGCAACAGGTTTCAATGATAAGAAAGACAAATAATTTCGATCTTCAGTAATACATTTTATGGTAAATTAAATACACAAGGAATTTATAAATAGAATACATACGTCAATATAAACCTCATCATAATATATGACTGCATAATGTATAATTCCCCATTCATGGCCATTTACCCTGTTCGATGTTTCTATTTTAATGCTGCTGACTGTCTATTAGGCCTTCCGTATTTGTTGGAGAGAGCAGGACTAGATGTTCAGCAAGGTGAGGTGTAATTTACTTAATTTCAGTAAGCATTCCTATAGAATAATTATAGAAGCACGTCCCTTCTTAAAACTCATCACTGAGTGTATATAAGTAGAAACCTAATGTATTGTAATTTGTGGTCACAAAATTAAATTAAAGATAAAATCAAGGAGCATAGGCCTGCCACAGGTGCACTATGCTAAATGGGTTATCAATGGTTATTAATCACTATCAAAATTCTTCTCTTTTTATCCTATGCTTGTTTTTCAGCAAACACAGTATAAATACTTTATCCCTATTATATTAAAACCCAAACCTACAATTATTAAGAACCAGGCTAAACTTTTGTATTTACAAGGAAGCGATGATAGGCACTAATGAGGTAAATTGGATACTGTGGCATCAGCTGTTGGCACACCCATCACCACTTTTACATTGAGAGATAAATAGATACTATCTAATTTTCTAAGAGTATAAATTATACAAAGACATGCCTTCCTAGTTTCATGGAATACTCTGAGATTTGATGGAGTCTAAGACAAAAAGGTGTCCACCACAGTGTGGAGACCATTTTGTCCCGAACCGATTTCATAAGTGTTGGTTAGTAGGAAAAGCAGAGAGGAATGATATAACAAAAGCTTGGTAGATAAGAAGAAAGGGACTTGTGATTGGTGAAGGTCGAGTAATTATAATTGTAAGGCGAAGGGAATGAGGAAGAAGGAAGAAAGGGAGGTAAGTTGAGGTAAATGGGTAGGTAGTAACATTGTAGACGAGTTAAGTAGACAGAGAAAGGAAGGCAGGTGATAGGAAAGAAAGTTTCTCTTGGTATAAAAGAGAAGAGATAGAGAACCGGATGCTGAAGAAGAGGCGAAGAAGTGTTAGCCAACATCTGCGATGCTATCAGTTGGTTGTTAA
This sequence comes from Isotoma decorata, assembly GCA_034698605.1. NCBI lineage: Eukaryota > Metazoa > Arthropoda > Collembola > Entomobryomorpha > Isotomidae > Isotoma > Isotoma decorata. Next base: position 115,787 of record JAQGBU010000003.1, read on the forward strand.
TTACATCTGATGTGTGGAAGTCCCTCAAAGTTTAATGACTTCATCAAGATGTGAAACTCCTTGGCGTCCAGGCTGTCATTAAGCTAAATGAAAGATACTCAAAAGCCACGCGCTAGGAACTTTAAAGAAATTAGAACAAATTATGCAATTCAGGTATTGCCTTCCACTCCTCCTGTTATTTCTTACATGAAAAGTCCCAAGTTTACCTTAGACCACTCTACTTTCTCCCTATAATGAAATTTCCTTTCATCAACACTCACTCTCTGCTTTCTCTCTTAATATGCCTTTTACGAGCATTGTTTCATGGTTTCATCATCCAAGGATCTGCATAATGATCCTCATACGTTAAGACTACTACTAGTTACAAATGTGTATATAACTTTAGTGGAATAATAGACCTTGAGAGTGTGGATCTTCCTCAACCGCTACTATCACTTTTAGTAGGATACCACGTATGTATGTGATTATACTACTTTGTGGATAGACTAACTATTTAGATATTTTTGGGACCTTCTTCATGTTGAACCCTCTCACCCTCCTCCTTTTTAGTCTGCATTTAAATATTGTTATAAGATAGTTTTACCCCTGCATTGCTTCTACTTCGTCATCTTAAGTCAGATACCACAACTTTCACTCTCTGTTTAATGTTCTCTTTTCCCCGTAATACCTTGTACCATATTCTTATTAGGATTTCTTTGGCATGGCCGTTTACCCTGTTGGTTAGGTAGTCAAACATCATGACGAGCAAAGTGTGACCAATTTCATCCAAAATATTAAACTGTATTATGGGGTTTTAGTTGAGCCCAATCTATTTAGGTGGATTTTGGTCGAGAGGGAAATTGGTAGGTAGGTGTAGTATGTATAGTAATATATTTATTTATACGCCCACGTACATTTCCCTTCAAATAAATGAGTACTATGTTTTCTTTCATCATAAAGCAATAATGCATGTAAAGCTTCGCCATCAGTAAACTTTTATGAGCTCATCTCATTGTGAATTCCTAGAACATACACTATTATCTAATAATATTTTGTCGAAAGTAAATAGTCTAAGATTTATTTTATACATTTTTTACCATGCATGCAACCCACAAAAAGTATGCTATTGTCTCAATAGTCTCATGAATTAATCCCACAAATGTATTCCAATGTTGGCAAGGCTGAGGTTTGATTCCCCGCATAACTTGGAATCCTAGAAAGCAATGATATAAAAAGAAGCATGAAAATATTATGAACAATCACGGTAAAAGTTTTTAGACAAAACTAAAATTAAACAATATGCTAATTAGATGATATAGTTTAGAAAAATTGGTTATAGCATAAGACAGGGTGACCGATACGCTGTCTAAGTTCTGTCTGTCTGTATTTTTCTCTTATGGAGGAAGTTATGTTATTGGCTGAGATGAAGTTGCTCAGAAAATCCCAATAAGAAAGTTATATCAGTAGAATAAGGAGTATATTTACAACCCATTTTCTAGTCCATGGTCATAGAATAGAAATGATCGAGATGTCTAATGTGGGACTCTGCGAACCATGAATGTAAATTCTTTAACGAGCTTTTTCTAAGGATTCTTAACCATAATGGACTTGTAATGCTGTCATTTTCTCGGAGAAAATCCGTAGAAAAATGCTGAGGATTTGAGGTAATGGCTCAACCGTGGCGTTTGCAAATAATTTATCCTAGACGTTTGATGCATAAAAATTTCTTATTATCTACTTGCCTCTTCAATTACGCAACCATCTCAAATGCCACATACTATGCACTACAGTCTAGAGTAGCACTTACTAGCATTTCCGACTATTTGTCAGAATACTGCTACACTACACTATTTAAATTTCATCCCCTTCTTCATCCTCTTGGAACATTAGTGCATTGCCTACTTTGTAAATGGTGGTAGGTACGACTCGATTAGACTCCTTGGATATCAACCTGATTTTATATGATACTTTGTTACTAGAATTATTTTTACCGACACACTTGCCAAAGCCAGCTTTGTTCTTCTGAGGGATCCTTTCTAAAAATATTATGAATGGAAATGAAAATGATGCGTACCTAAGTTATATGGTTATTTGAGCTATTTCGTTCCTAGTACACAGTAGCTTAGCACCTATTAGAGCAGACTCACCTTGATTCAATCTTTTATTATAGTTTTTACAAAAGCAAAAAATTTATTCACAGAGATCCAGAGGAATCGTGAGTTCTACAAAAATGCCGATGTTCGACCCCCATTTACCTATGCTTCTCTAATAAGACAGGTAAGTTCCTGAGTCTTCAGTTATTTTTGTAGTTTAACATCATCTAAATAATTCATTACGTGTAATTGCTATGATATGAGATTAATTCAACGCCGTATCCAAGTCAATTCACTTAACTTTTAATGTTATTATTGCTGAGTCAAGAGTTATGTAAATGTTAACAGGCAATCATTGAGTCCCCTGACAAGCAATTGACGCTGAATGAGATCTACAACTGGTTTCAAAATACGTTTTGCTATTTCCGGAGAAACGCCGCTACATGGAAGGTAAACATGGGTTATCATTGATATATATGAGATGGGATATGCTGGGCCGAGAATGAAGAAAGTCGCCTCGAAGACCTCTATCTAAAAGTATTCATTTAGGTTTTTGGGAGATACGAAGTGTACCCGAGTACCAAGGGATGATTTTATTACAACGGGGATTGTAAATATTTATGAGAGTCGAAGAAGGAGAGAGACTAACAATGTGCTCTTGTTGGAAAGTAATCTGGGATTTATTTGTGTTATATATGGAAAAATTAAGAAAAAAATTAGAAACTTGAAACTACTTGTTATTTATGCTAATAGTAAGGGTCCAAAGTTGCACCTTTTATTGTTAAATATACATAATATAGTGGTGTATGAAAGAGCTTGGACCCTTATCCCTTGGTTTAAACTGACCATTAACAAAAATAAGAAGTAGTATCAAGTTTCTAATTTTTTCTTAATTTTTCCATACATGACACAAATAAATGCCAGATTACTTTCCAATAAGGACGCATTGTAAGTTAAATGATTATGATTAAGTGAATATTCATGGGAACGGAAGCGAATTGAAAGAGATCTCTTATTTTTGCACAAAGCAAGTAAATGAAATGTTTTTTCTTGGAAGTAAAAAAAGAATGGAAAGTTTAGTAGAAGAAAGGTGTAGTAGGGGAATGAAGTAGTAAGGGTTGATATGATAATCAAGAGAAGAATGAATATTAATATGAGTACAGGTGATTATTGAGTCTGTGGAAGAAGTGGATTTCGTTGTAGTAGGTCCTCTCTCTCTCTCATCCTCTTTCAATATGTGTACGTGGATGATGAGGGTGGTGATGATGATGATGCAATAGAAAAAAGGACGATTGTTTGCTTTGCTTCGACTGCTGCTTAAGATTAAGAAGGGAGAGTCTTAGACAATATTGACACTGTGAATGTGTAAACACCTGACACTGTTTACTCAAAAATGCAACCAATATATATGCAAATGTCTATGAATAATGGAGAGCTTTGAGATCCCAACAGCAGGTTTATCTGACTGTAAGTTTTTGTTACGTCTTCCTTGCTGGGATTCCACCGACCAGAAGTCGTTTTTAATATTTATCGAGATCTCCTTTGTTATTCCTACTTCTCTTTCAATTCGCTTCGGTTTTGAGGAGAGAAGTGCCTTCCTTGTGTATAATAGAAATACTAACATCACGGAATCAGCTTACTTACCATCCAAGATGCAGGCTAATACACGTTTCTCTCCAGCACACCATATGCATAATAGTAAGTAATAGTTGTAGTGAAAGCTAGCTTGGTCGTGCTGGAAGGAAGAACTTTTGCAGCAGCAGCAGTAGCAGCGACCTATACATATCATATTATAGTTTTGCGAAGCATCATTGCTTTCTCAAGAGCTTCAGTTGCATGTGAATAATATCCTACCATAAGTCACTGGAGAAGTGATACCAACCAGTAGTCACTCTTTTTTGACTTGCTATAGATGAACATTCATTCAACCAACCAAATAGACTAATATTACCTGACTTTCAACCACTTTGTATACTATTTCTACTTTCACATACATACAATTATAATATTATATACTAGGCTAGAGTCTAGGGTACAAAAATATATGCCAAATTTACTCTGCATGAGGTACATTCCAGAAAAAGAAAGCGTTTTGCTTAAACTTTCTCCCAGAAACAAATATTCTCCCCTGTCTATCACTGACTACTACTACTACTTCTAATCTAACCGTTGGTATTGCAATTGAAGTCAGTGGTAACTGGAAAAAGTACCAAATCATAAAAATTCACTACTGATTCATTTGATATTTCCTTTCCGGTATTTGGACAGTCTTTCAACAATATTTTTGTTCCTGGGAGTTTGTTTCTTGAGGAGCTGTTTGCATGACACTTCAAAACTTTCTTGTTCTCAAGACATAATCATTAATGTTTTGTACTAAAATGAGTAACAGAAATGGGATAGCAAGAAAGTATGTAGTATAGGACAAATTAGTATTGTAGCTGTAGAAATAGAATAGACTCTAGATACAAATCGGTTGTGAAATAATTGTACATACCTAGTTTTTTATGATACTTTGGAGTTTACGATCTAGCATCGGCTGCAAAGCCCTTTTTGCAGTACCATTGTAAAATAATGTTAATGAGTGCTTAAAGAGATGGTTGGTCTTCGCTAGCTTACATTATTATTATTATGGTTAGACCTTAGAACTTAGAATTCATTCTCAATACATTGCAATAACTGCTTCATGACCACATTTTTAAAGGACTCAAACTCCTACCTTTCCGCCCGCAGGCATTGTAGACTTTTAATATTGATCGTAAGCAATACCTAGATTAGTTTTATTGTTATTTTTAAACGATTTTAACGCCAGAATGTTGACCAACAAATTGACCATGTAACTTTTTGTCAAGAGTTGTTCTTGTAGTAGAATAATGTAACCATATACATATTTTATAATATGTTAATTTTGAAAATGAAACCATGCGGGGGAGAAATTTTGACGGAGCGATGATATTTTTTTTTTGTAATCGGGGTCCATCTTTCGTTTTTGGCAAGGCTGATTGTTTTATTTTGCATTGCTTACTTGGGTGTGTCTTATTTTGTATAGAATGCAGTGCGACACAACCTGTCGCTACACAAATGTTTCATGCGAGTGGAGAACGTCAAAGGTGCAGTTTGGACAGTGGATGAGGTGGAATTTTACAAGCGTCGACCTCAACGTTGTAGTACGGGGTATGTGCGGCTGATAAGTCCGCTCACGTAAAAAAACAAAACAAATTGTCAACACTGACCTCTCTGTCTATTGTGGCTCTTAATAATCTATATATATTTGTATATCCGGCAAATCATGTCAGATTTCGCTTAATTCACTCTTTTTATTATAATCTCTCTCTTTCTCTCTCTCTCTCTCTCTCTTTAACTCTCGCTCGCTCGCCCTTTTTCTCTGCAGTTTCACTTACTTGTCATGGTCAGCACTTGTATAAAATTAGTTACTTCTACTTCTCTGCTCCTGCTGCTATTTAATAATATTTATATTATATTTGTGTGTTTATATCAAATGGGCAATACTACTTACTAAACTACCAGTGTGCTCCTTGTATCTAGTTTGTACTACTTTGTGACTCATGTCTCTACTCTTCTAATTAGCATTTATCTCTCTCTCTCTCTCTTCCATGCTTGTTGCTCAACTTTCACTTTCTCTCACTTTGCCCTTCGTCTTCACCACAAAATCTCATGTTGTGACTAACCTCTTAGCCTCAAATACCTTTTATCTTCCTTTCTCTCTTCTGGAGAATCTCATTTAAAATTCCTACAAGCTACTACACTGCTTTTACTAAAAGCTACTACACAATCCTGGTATTGTTAAGCAAAATAACACGGAGAGAAATCTCTTTTTTATCTTTCCATCAACAATGAATAACTCTCCCTTGCGTTCCACTGTTTGCATCTTGAGTTTTAAGTACCTTAGTTTAGAAGATGTTTTGTACTTTGACTTGTGTGAATGTAAGGGTAGTGTGTAGTATTACTATCTTTGAGTCTTTAGAGTTTGACAGTTATAATAACAGTTTTCTTATTAGTTGTATTTAATCTGGGTTGTAGTAGCAGATGCAACCTAAAGGCAGATGTTTCATATGATTTTGAGACAAACAAAATGATACCAGTTTGTCTAGTCAGGTGCAAGAGAGAAGGTTAACTATAAAGACAAGGGCAACTGAAAATGAGAGAAAGTAAAGGTTTAACGTTTAAGAACTTGCTTGAGCATTTAGGACTTCGCATGGAGTCCGTTTTGTACTTTTGACAATATTTTTCATCTGGCTGTTCATTTCATTCTATAAAGACGGTACAGTCAGTCAGTATCGAATTTTAATTCGAACCCACGGTTGGCACTTGGTGTCATGGGGAAAACGGTTTGTCTGAAATAAGTCAGACTAAGGTGAGGAAGATGACCCGTAGCAAATAGGAGAACCAGGTAAAAATGAAATCCGACATGGATTGCTGGAAAAAGTAATGACAAGGATTATAAAATAAGGCGAGTGAAAGTCAAGAATCTAGTATGATGATCGGGGATATAATAAGGTCCACCGCGTGTATTCATAACATTATCAAGACAACATATGAATCTTTGACGACCAAAATTTGTTCTATATCCTTATCTACCCTACTTTCTACGTCTTAGGACTTTTTTTTCTCTTTTTTGGTCTCTTTTTCTATTTCTCTTTGGTGGTGTATGTACACAGAACGCGATCCGCACCAATCTCTCCTTGCACAAGTGTTTTGTGCGGTATGAAGATGACTTTGGATCTTTCTGGATGGTGGATGATGCGGAATTCGTCAAGCGTCGACATCTCTCACGAGGTCGTCCTAGGAAATATGACCCAACCCCATCACCCTCTCCGTCATCCCACCATCCATCAGCACAGTAAGCCCTGGATCACATTTTAGTACTTTCATCAAATCATTGTTGCTCAGGAAATTCGTATTCAAATTTACCAAAGATCTTTCTAAGAATTTTAAATCAATTCAATTTCAAAATATCAGAAACTTTTGTTTGCGTCCTTTTCAAGTAATGTAATTCTATTTGGGTCTTTTTAGCAAACTTTTCTCAGATTTTAAATTTTATAAATCTTTCAAGTTTTTTGAATATGTGAAAAAATTACCTTAATTTTCCTTAAACCTTTAACCTTTTTACTTGTAATGAGCAATGATGTATTCTTATAATTTAGTGTAGTGTGTTAGATTACTCTTTCGAGTTATTTAACAGGAAATCATGTACGTATAATGGATAAGTTAAATGATGGTCGTCTGAGCAAATTGATATTTTTGTTGGCTCAGTTTCAGTATCTTTGCTTTAACTTCATATTATGTAATTTGTCCATCTTTAATTAATGTAAATTTACTTGCAAGTTCAAATTGCAAACTTTTAACTGACGACCATTTGCCATATTCTCATCAAAGGATTACCCCATTTACTTTAAAATGTAAAATAAGTTTCATAATAATAATAGCATAAAAAGAGGAAGGGTTGTAAGCATCCTTAGCTATACGATCCATGGGAAGGAAACCCTTTGGGTTCATTTGCATCGGCATCTTTTCATAAAGCATCTAACGATACAACAATCCTTGTTTGCAGCCCTAGATTTTTCAGGATTTCCGTAGGAAAAAAACTTTCACTCAGCTCTTCAAGTGCAACATCACCGATCTCGCAGAAAGGTTGAGATAACCATACATATTTTTTATGGATCTTTTTCTCTTTTTGACGTCTTTTTCACTCTTTTTGATCTTATTGTCTTTTTGACCTTCTAAGCATGTCTGATACAATCCCAAGTGACCATAAGCAATTTTTTCTCTTTTAAAATTTTAACTTTTTGCATCATACATTGTTAACCTTAATGTATTAACTCCGCTACGGCTATACAGCTTCCAATCTTGTCAAGTACTGGTGGAGAGGGTGCAGCAGGTACAATGGTCTCTTGGGCTTTCGTATCAAAAAGGCTTTCTTCCCCTGAACAATTTTTTCTCTATTTGATATTTTCTCGCAGGTGATAATTGATGTGATATATTTGTCAAAATTTTTGACACATTTTAAATTCTCCTTTTTAATATAAAATTATTTAAATTTTTACAAAATTTTGATCTGAATCAGAGGGAAGAAGCCATTTTTTCGCTTAACTATTTAGCACGTATTTTAACCTCTTATTATCGTGAAGTTTATCAGGCCCGGTAGTTGTGCATTCAGCCAAATTGTAGTAATTGGTAATGACTTTAAGAATGAATGAATGACGGCTGTTTTTTCTCTTTTTGTATATCTCTATACATTATTCTATAAGTAATTTTTATCTTATCTCTGTATATTTATAAACTATTTCAACTTCTGCTTACTCTTTGTCCTCTTATTCAAACCTTTTCGTATTTGTCGTCCGTTTCAATCAGTGTTGACTCGCATTTTTTCGATTTTGCACATATGACACTGCACATTGATACAATTCTTACCTTTTTACCTACACACATGTTAAATGTTGACACACAGAGTGACATTCTTTTAGAGGACTAACTAATAGAGATAACTTTTATAGGGGAATGCAGTCCAAGAGCCCTACTTTAACCCAGAGTCCAACATTATATGGAGATGCTATCAATGCAAGTCTTCAAGTAAGTTATCTTATTTTATCTTAGTCTGATATAAAATAAAAAAAATCTCTTGATACAATTTAAAATACTAAACTTGCTATACATGGTCCATTGTACTAGGCTGCATTAGCTGATAGCAGTTTGCCGTATATGGGGTCGATGAATGCAGGAAGTGTAAGCCCTGATCAAGCACCCATGTCTCCGATGGATTCACGGTAAATATATCATACTGAAAAGAATACATATTCAACATAAAAGCTTTTAAACTTCCAGTGTATGTAAGCTTCTTTAATGCCTTGAGTTACGGTAATTGGAGACACTCAGAAATACCGATTTTGCATAATTATTTTATAACGCTAGTTTACGGTGAAGCAAACATATTTTGTTTCCGTTCTATTCAAAATTTCATACTTCCTTGCTTGACATACCAGTTGGAAATTTCTGTCTAGAATTTGAGGCTTTTATAATAATTTCAGTGAGTTTTGCTGTGAGGCTGACCGAAGACATTTGTTTTATAGATCTTTACGTGGGAGTCCGACAGGGATTAAGAGAGAAAGTACAAGTCCAGTGACAACGAATGGTGTCCATCATAATCATCATATGAGTAAAAGAATGAAACGTGAAATAGAAATGGCAGAATTAGGAGGTTACAGTGTATCTTCAGACGGAGAGTCGGGTAGTCGTGATGAACACGAAGATCTCATAGGAATGGATAAATCAGAGGATCTCGCAGAAGATCTATCTTTCGCATCATCTTCTCATACTGCCGATTCCAGCCGACTGGACCAATAGTTTTAATTTTAACTAGTAACATGACAAGGTTCCGTCTTTATCATTCCAAAAAAGAAAACTTAAATCGTACTTAACTTTATTCTACTCAACTCCATTGCATTTATCGTTTATCTGCACATTATTAGTAGTCAGATAGACTTTAATCTGATGAGAATTACTGGTTGAAGGAGTTGGTCCGAATATTCATTATGATGCAGGCAGGTTCGACATCACCCAATGAATTCCTTCAGTTTCCATCATGATCTGAGCTGTAGGAGATCCAAGATAAATATATTCAAGCGGTATAAAGATAAGGAATATTCTTTATTTCAACATCAAAAGGCTAAATCAATGTTCATTTAATCGTACAATGATGACAAACCCTATTAGGGACCATTTAATGAACTTTACGATTAATAATGTTGACAAATCATGGAAAATGATGATTACAATAGCCGATATAAGATATTCTGACATCACATTATGTGGCTACCTAAGATAACCAGTATTGAAGGGATTTCTTTTGATCAAAAGAACATGAATACCATGTAAAGAAATCTAGATGCGATGAGGTTGTTTTTCTTTTCAAAATTTAAACAAACTTAAAAATATATTCTTGCTCAGATGATTTTTTAATACGACGGAGGTACCATATTTTGAGCAACGGATTTCTTAATTGTTTGCCGAAGCGTTACGAAACAATGCAAAAGTAATTGTGCAGCAATAGCGATAGAGTATTTTTAGGACGTTGTATCAGATCGTGGACTGAGTCAGTTAGTTTGTACGATTCCAAATCATAATGTTATGCATTTCTGAGGATTTTTCATTTCTTTACGAAAAAAAAACCTGTAAGAAACAACCTAATTTATAATACCATTCTACAAAACTGCTAATAAGAGTGAATTTTTGAAACATACATGAAGAAAAAAAAAGATTATACGAAACCTGCAAATATCGATGTGTCTGCGTACATATTACAAGCATACAGACATTCAAATAGATCTCAAAAGGCATATAGAAGCGGTTCAACAAAATGGAAAGTATTCCGCTTGCTTTTTCATGTATTCTGCTCCATGGAATTCAAAAAGCTTGAGCAAATTGCGACTGAATAATATCGCGTTAAGAATATTATAACTAAGCAATTTAGCAATTCCTATGATAATATTATGTTTATTAATTTTCATGAGATAATAGTCTCATGATCTTCGTTGAAGTAATAACAATCATTTCCATATTTCAAAAGGTACAGTTGACAGTGCAAAAAAAACTGATGCCGCATTAATATTACATAATTATGTAAGTGTAAAAAAATAATCTAACTTACGTAATTACGGGCAGACTTCGCTCTTCATGTTGAGGGTAGATATTTTTAGTGATACAAATACGAATATTATTAAGGGGTGATAAGTGATCTGTGTCATCATTGGTGGAAATCTCCCTTTTTTAACTACTTCTTACGTATATATTATTATTATTGTATTATTATTAATTTAATTAGTACGTACATATAACCTCCGTAGGCCTAGAATACAGATAGATGCACAATGTGGAAAGGACGTTTCTAAATTGTTGAATTATGTCCAGATGAAAAAAACGTGAACTGCATCTGGCTCGTTTTCGTCAATACTTCATTGCCCAGATTTTGATAAGAATTTGACATTGGCAAAGGTTAAGAAATTTGCTGTGCTTGTTTTTTTAACTGAGCAGTAATAAAGTATTGGTAGATATATTGGTGTATGAAACCTAAGGTAGGTAAATAAAACAATAGAAATTATGGAAGAAAGTCACCCATGGGGGAAGAAAACGAAAGGTTCCAACTAGTCTGTAACCAAATAGAAGAAGTACGCAATAAATGTCGGCATTGTTGTTCAAATTACCTTAATTGCAATTGTATAAGCGAAGTTGTACGTTAAAAAATTTACCAGCTCTGTGGAGTTTTATTACAAGGTTTTTACCCAAAAATAAAAAAAAACTAGCGTCATAAATTCGAAGGCAGCCAATAATTGTACACATATTTCTTTTTTAATTAATCTGAATACATTAATGTATGTGTACTTACTTTTACTTGACTCGGAGGAAAAAAATACTTTGTACTTAAATTAATTATTAGATATATTTATATGAATTTATTTACTTGATTTTATAGTTGTACAAGACAAAAAAGGTCTTACGGATCTGAGTTCCTTGTGCAATTAATTTTGTGCTAGTTTAAGACAGAACGCCAGTGTTTTGGTTCCTAAAATAAAAGTTTTCCCTGAATGTTTATATTTTATTGAGTTTTTAAAATGTTTGTTTGATATAATAATAATATAAGGGCTTTGTTACTTACAAACTGACAGGCCCAACCTAGAATGCTGCAAAGTCAATACAGCACATGGAGGGGAAAATCTAATTAAAATGTGTAAGATGATGAGTGGATGTTAGTTAAGGCTTGTACTACCCTTCACAGAATATTTAAATAAAAATTGTGATTTCTCGATTCTTTTTATTTCAAATTCAACAAAAAAGGCAACTCCAGTCATCCAGTTTTTTGGGTAATTACTAATACTATATAATAAGGTTACTCGAATAACCTCATGTTTGATAATATAATGAAAAATGTTATAATTGCAACAGGTGTAGAATCTAGCATTACGTTTCTTACTTCCAAAATAACCTAAGTAATAAGACTAATATTAATACATGTAATAAAATTCCATCGGTATCGGTAGATAAGTAAGAAGAATGCGCGACTAATGCCTAGAGTTAACGATCTAAAATCGTCGCTCTATCATACAAGAATTATTGTAAATGATCTGTGTAGTTTGTTACCTTGTACAATAGGTTGGGTGGGTACTTACTAGTCCTGTGTCAAGTTGTCGACGATGACTGTTTATTCGTTTTCAAGTTTGTTGGACGGAAAGCATTACTTAAGAAAATAAATAAATACGGGACAAGCGTATTCAAGAAGGAATAAACCAAAAATAAATAGCCTTAATTTTCTCTCACTTTCATTTTCCTTTTAGTTAGAATATACACAAATAATTTCAAAGAAAGTGTATAAGCTCTTGCTTGCTTGCATACAAAATTTGCTTCTATTATCCCATCATTTCAGGATACATTTTTTAAGCCATATTAATAAAAGCTTTATTCGAATGGAATCGTAACAAAGCTGGTAATTATCTGATGCTGTAATCCTCACTAAATACATGGAAAGTTTTCATAGTGAAATTGTTACACTTTTTGCATACAAACATCTTTTTATCCAAAATATTACAAATAAAGTAAGATTTTACATCTCATACACAATCATCAAGTCATACCATATATATTCCATGCCACACCATATGGTTATCAAAATACAGTACATTACTTTAAATTTTAATACTGAATAAAATTTCATAGCCCTATGAAACGATGTACTTGACAGACTAAACATAATATGCAATATAGTTACACGGTTACAAAGATGAAGCTGAAAGTATGAGTAAATATACGGCTTTGGAAGCAATCAGATTATACTTTGATGATGCTACATAATAATAATAATGTCTCAATAAAGACAGAAGTTTCTTTTGAAGACGCACGCAAGCAATAGGATAGTAAAAAGGTATTATGTTATAATTGAGGTAAACAACCACAACAGCAAAGTAATTTCGATTTTGTTACAATTCTCACGAATAAAGTATAAGAACATTGAAAGAATTACACAAAGGAGTTTATAAGGAGTAAAGAACATCAGTATTAAAATAACCTGAACAAATGCTTTATGAAAGAGGTTTATGACTATGACACAAGTACAAGTCTGCCTTTGTCATAACTTCTTTACACAATTGTCTATGGGTAATTATCAGGGTGAGACTGTAAAGCTAACACAAAAGGTGACAGGGAAACTTGCACATCTTTTGCAGGGAGAGCGGACGGACGGACGGATGGTCGTAACGAAAACGAAACAAAAACAATAAGGGAATCATAGACCCATGAAATGCATCTTAAGCCCTTTTGTTTGTTTCAAAGCACACCACATTATACGCATTCACAGTAAAATAATAATTATTATAATGACTTTAGTATACAAATAGAATTTACTAAATCCGAGTCTTCTTTCATTTTTTAGTGGGCTTAAATCCATTGTAATTATGAGGAGTGAAAATAGGTGTATATGCAAATTAACTAGGGTAAGGTTACGCCTGGGGATGGCTTGCGTGCTGTCTTAAACAACTTTAGTTCAATGCAATTTGATTGAGTTTTATCTTATAGGTTTTTACACACTTGCATACATTCCCTTCATTTAATACACCTAAATAATCTCTCTTAAGTACACAAGAATGCAAAAGTAATGAATGAACGATACGAATTTATAATGAACGTACATCAATAGTCGGCAACATTGAAAACACCATTAATTGTATGCAAAGCGCTTTACGAAGCGAGAGTTGAGAGTGTTTTTGCAACAATTGATGATAATGTATACATTATTATTAATGTTTGATCTGAATGAAAAGTAGATGCATGTTATTGTAAATGATAAAGAAATGGTTTTTCTTAAAGTAAAAATCAGCTTAATCGTATCGTATGGGGTAAGTGGGACGGATTTTAAGATAATTGGAGAATAAAGTGCTACTAGAGTCTAGTAGGTATCATTCTAGCAGAAGCGATTTAAGGCTGAGTAAAAGGGATCGAATGAAGCAGCCTTATTGTTAAATACATGTACAGTAAAACCTAGCCAAAAGCAAACCTTGTGTAGATTTGGAAGGACTTGTGTAGAAGGACTTATTCATTTCATCTCATTGGATTTTGTTGAGACTGATGAGTCTATTTTAATACTCATCATTTAAATGGTGTACAACGCATTTTACAAATGATACTAATACTTTGTTTGTATTTAATTTTAGGTTACTTTCCTTTAATCCTCTAAATTCACCTCAATCTGGCCATTTTTTGATTTATCTACCTGCTAAATACAAAATACACTATATCTGATCATTCTAGATGCTATACTATTTTTTCATTTTCTTCAAAATGTTAAAATTTAACTTGGCAGTTGTATATAATGGCAAAGTGTCAACCAGGGCAAAGGAGATATGAATACTTGAAGAATCGAGAGACCAGAAAGACCAAGAATGTGGGAAGTAGGGAGTGAGATAATCCTTAGATTGGATTCATAGTTGTTATATCGTACAGGTGAAAAACAAGTCCCATCAGTGAGATAGTTTAAGCCATCATAAAGCGAAATAGAAGTAAGAAGAGTGTAGTATTATACTATGGGGAAGATCAAACGATACAAAATATCAAGAGAGCACTATATAGAATACATTTGAACGAAAGTTATTACTATCATGAGTAAAACTTAGCTTAGGACTTATTAGCACTATAGAAGTTATTATGGGAGGGTTGAGCTTTCCTCAGGTCAAAATATTATTAGAAGAGGGATGGAAAATATGTGGAGTTGTAAAGAGAGAGGGCCAAAAAATAACAGGTAATACAGGTAGTTAGGCTTAGGAATAGTATGAAAGGATAGAACATAAGCATAATGAGAATAACATGAATTCAATAATAATGAAAAAAAACTAAGGTTTACCTTCAGGGGGAAACGACTTTTGGTTTAGATGGATGTTGCTTTAAAAATCCTTTGGCTATGTGGTGGTTCCCTTTCACAAAAATTACAACAATACAATGCATTGCCTGAGATGAGATGACTTGAACGAATCGAGGAATCAGGAATCACCTTCTTCCTCTCCACATTAGCATCACCTGCCATTGATTCAAGTATTAAAATATTTACATATTTATCCCAAATTAAGTTCACTGGCTCCAAATAACCTCTCAACCCAGGAAGGAATTTATCATCCCTGAATTAAATACCCTTTAGCTTCTTACTGGAACAGAATTACATTTCCCCGTAGGGACACGCAAAGGGACGCTGTGTGATTTTAAAACTTAATTGGGCCAGGATAAAATCAGTTTTGTGCATTTGTGACACCTTCAACCATATACGTATCAATTTTTCTGAGTTCATATTTAATTCTTGGATTTTAAATAGATTTTATTTTAATTTTAAAAGTGTAGTGATTTCAAGCACGTTTTACTTGAGACGAGATCCGAAAGTATTTGCATTGGTTTGCATTGCTTGCAAGTTCTATATGCAAGCATGTGTTAGGGGTGATATGTTATCTTTAAGTCTTTGAATAAGTGTCCGTGGCGTGGCAGGGTGGTTCACATAAAATCAGTGTAAAAATGAGTGGTCAAGCCTTCCGACGAGGAATGACCTTCGTCACTTTCATTACATGCTGTGCAGGATTGGCCTTATTATTGGCTTCATTAAGTACACAGCATTGGATTGTTGCTCGTGCTCGCAGAACTACATCGAGTTCTTCAGAAGGTCGTATAAACCTAGGATTATTTTATGGACGAAAGACTCTTAATGTGGCTTATGGCTGGAGACCTTCTGATATTAATAGTAATTCGCATAATTAAGATTATTTCAAATTTAATTTCCTTTTTAATTCCATTGAATTTTAAATGCTACGTCAGGTTGATGAGTAATATT
Source organism: Isotoma decorata (assembly GCA_034698605.1). Classification (NCBI taxonomy): domain Eukaryota; kingdom Metazoa; phylum Arthropoda; class Collembola; order Entomobryomorpha; family Isotomidae; genus Isotoma; species Isotoma decorata. The sequence goes on from JAQGBU010000003.1 coordinate 131,726, forward strand.
TTCTATGTTATTCTCGTATTACAGTAATTGAATTACTAAACAATGATAGTAATTTCATGAGTTATGGACTTTGGGTTGCAACTATTGGTTGCGTCTGTATGGCCATTCTCTTTGCTGTGTTCTCGGCAGTCTTTGCGTTGGTGAACACTGCAACAACCCCGGTTGAAGCCATAACTGGAATTCCAGGCCTTTACCTATGGAATTGTTGTGCATGTAAGAGATGATTTAAAGAATTATAAAATTACAATTATACTTGAGACACAAAAAAGTTGACTTTTCTCTCATGATAGAAATGAATCAAATTCCGTTATTTACTCTATTTTAGTGGCAAGCAACCTAGGAGCACTGATAACTTGGGGTGTTCAGTATCACTTAAAACTTCGCCATAATATTCTGCCATTAGAAGACCGTAAAAACAATTGGACCTCAGAAGGGTTAGCGGTCCTTGGATATTCATTCTGGTTCGTCGTTGGAGCATCGATTATCCACATTCTAAACTTAGTTCTAGTATTTCTTGGAGCCCATCAAAGCAAAGCTGATACTCTCAGAATGCATAAGCCCATTCAAGAAGAGAAGACAAATGGTGCCATCATGCTGTACTAACCAACAGCCCTGTTATTATTTAATTCATCCCCATGGACCTATAGTTTAGTAACTAGAATTCATGCATAACTTATTCTCCAGATTTCTAGTAGCCAACCAACCATTGACATTATTTTTAAAAAGAGCATTTCAAAACACAAAAGCTGTGTAGCATATTATTTTGTAATTATTTGGACAAGAATTTTGGTAGACTTGGTCACTTTGGGCAACTCAACTAAATTCTACAGAATCTTAATGCATTGACATTTTAAGTTCAGAAATCTCTATTATGAATTCATTTTTCTGCTACAATCTACGTAAATTACACAGAATGTTGTGGTTAAAACTTTCTATAGCGATTAGAAACCTGTTTTTGTATTATAGTTACTGAGAGGCTTTTAAACAGAGAAAGCGAAAGCACTCATATACTCCGGGTATTCATTAGGATCCGACAAATATTTAGTAACCATAATGTCTCTATCTTGTTCTATCTGTGTTAAGACTGTATTTTTTATTTTCAGTATATCTACGTACTTTTAGAATAGAGGTAATTATAATGTTTGAAATGTGTCATTATCATCATATAACGATTTTTAAATCCGTATTTGCGATTTTAATTTAGCGAGAAATATTCACGGTCATTTTAATATGTACCCCTCCGAAATGTGACACCCCGTATTTCACATTCTTAGTAACCCGGAATGCATACTCATTAAGTTTTATATGTCTAACATATAATATATATATATATATATGTAATGTAAGCATTTGATCAATAATTGTTTGACAGAATAGGAAGATAGCAGAAGGAAGTTCAGTATTAATTACTGTGAGTAATTTATGAGGCCAAAATATATATATTTGCAGTGCAACTTTGAACCGCAATTTTTACAATAAAATGAAGTTTATTACAGTATATAATGAGTCATTTTACGTTTACTATATTGAATATCATAATATTGTTTGTTTGATGCAACCTATTAATGGAGTTGTTCAAAACCATTACAAAATTACAATATAAGTAAAAAGTGTGGAATACAGCCAGAATGTGTTTCACATTTTACAAACCAGAAACCGAATTTATTTTAACATTCATTTTTGTAAATTCTGTTTAGTTAACATTATATTTGAGAATACTACTACACATTTTTTGTATTCATTAATCACATTCACGGCCGCATTACTGGGTAAAGCAAATGCGAGGAAATGCCTTTTTCATGATTTCATGATTATAATAAAACCTATTATTTGCCTGGAAGATTGCACGATTTTTTAATATCATCTCCATTACTCATACTCATATAGAATTTTGCTTTAACACAAAGTGCTACCCAAATAAGGAGGAGTTACATCCACCTTATTTATTGGCTTTAATCCTGTTTGTTGAGGTTGAGAGTAATTTTCTGTAGGCAGTAATTAATTTAGTTACAAATTACAACAGCCTCGTATGCGGAAGTGAGATCTCTCTGCGTTAAATAAAATTATGTTTCGTGATGATGCTTTCATTTTAGTCGCTTTACCCCACTATTCGTATCGAAAACCAAATACTGAATGAAAATATCTTATTCTCACCTACAGACTTATAATTTAATAAGTCAACCACTGTAAAAGTCGGATTTAGATCCGAATGCGGACCTTCTGTTTTAAATCTCCAATAATCTGGGGCTGGGAAGTTCCAGAAGATACCTTATTATTAATTAAATTTAAAAAAATGTTTTAAAAATCCTAGAAATATTTATAGATATTTTACTGAATATTCCTGACACTTTTTCTTGAAACACACTTTAGGATATTTAAACCAATTCCTCTCTCAAAAAATTGAATGCCTTTAGTCTTAAAACTATAATGCGGTATTTGTTTACAAATTATCTATACTACAGATGTACAGGATTATGGGTGGGGTGATATTTTTTCAAAGCCTAATGGTGCTAATGGATAAAGGGAGTCAAAATTGAATTTTTTAACTGATTTATACATACGTGACAAATAATCAATGAGCTTAAAAACTGTCATTTTATTCTGGCTGCTCAGTAGAACAATAAACTTCCCAAGATCAATAAATCTTTATCTTAAAATTTCCCAAATGACCTGAGCTTCCTGTTTTACTTGTTCCATAACTCACTTGTTAGTTCATTATCCCACTTTCAATATTCGAATTGCTTTAGTAGTATTTGGCGTTATTTCAGTAAAAAAGACAAGGTGTTATTTGTCATTTATTTTAGATCAGACCATAAAGCATTGCACATTACACGAGAGATAAAACAATAACTCTCGACCAGGTTTTAATTGAAGTTTTACGGTATAGTATGCTAGAATCGGATAAACCGTTTCCTTCTTTCATGCTATTTCTTGAGTTATTCTATAACGTATTTCCCTAGTTGTATACGTGTATCATCGACATATCAAACATTTATTTTGCTGTGGACAAACGATGGATTTCACTAACTACTAGTTATATTAGAAATTGCAAGTTTTAATATGCAATAAACGAAACCTCATTTACGATTGTCAAAATATGTGACAGGCAGAGTAGTACGTCCAGTACGTGAGAATTGCAATGAGCGATAACAACTTTAAGAGATAAAGCTCGTTTTTTTAATTTTTGAAATTACAACATATTTGAATTTGTCATTATTTATTTATTTATTATCTTTGATTAGTTTATTCTAGTTGTTAACTTTTTCAACGCACAAATACAAAGTGCAGGAAAGCCAAGAAGGTACATTGCATATATATCGAGGTCACATAACTACTGTATTTAAATGTAGCATGGAACCATGCATGGGATGTCAAAGCTCGTGATTTAAAACTCTCTTAGCTGCTAAGATCCATCCTTTGGGTTAGCAACTGGAGTTTCAGTACCGCTAGTCTGAAACATGAATCAAGTAGACTATTATTCGGTTTTTAAAAAGATTAGGGCACAATATCATGCAAAATATGTATTTTAAAAAGTTGAATGTTTATCAATTCTAAACCCAAATAACGCAACTAACTTTTGATGTTTGCTTTTGAACTGGAATTTTATCAACAACCTCAGCACTCTTCCGGGACACTTCTTGGACCACTTCATCTTCAGTAAGTTTATCATTGCTGGCCAGTTGTACCATAAACAAAGCCATCTCTTTATGAGTCTTATTCATCGATACACCTTCTTTAAAATTAAAAAAAAACAATGGTTATTAGACATTATTCTAGTCAAAAATATACTTTAAAACCATATATAACCAACTGTAGTTTGTATGATATGATTTTATAGCCAGGATTATAGAATAGTATCTTGCAAACCTTTTGCATGGGATGCAACGATAATTTCTGCCGCTGGAACATTAACGAATACGTCATACAAGTCATTCCTATTTTCAACTGCAGCATGAGTGCAGCCCATAATGTAAAATGGAACAGCCTGAAAACCAATAAGGAGTTTTAGCAAAAAATCCTACGATTTAATTAGAGTATGGGAATATCGAACAGAAAATATTCGGTACCTTTAAATAAGACACTTCCTCGTCGCTCAAATCCATCCACGGATATATTACGTTCCACACACTATCTGAATTCCATGCTAAAGCAGGCAGACTTAATATTACCTACCATGAGTTTATACATGAGATAACAACACAAAAAAACACAGTAGAAATATATTTACAAAAATATCTTGGACTTACTTCTGTTAAGATATCAATGTCATAATGGTACACGACGATTCTTCGCTTCCTTACCAATGCAGTGTATATTAATATTGTTTCCAGTCCAAATCTGGATATTATTGCTGAATTTTCACATCAAATAAAATAATAAAGAAAAATTAAAAACAAATATCAGAGACTGTTAATAACAGCAAACAATTAAGGGTTCAAAATCATAATACCTTTAACCTGGTGTTGACTGAATGGATTTGACGCATCGTAATCCCTCATAGTAAATGTCTTTTTCTTAGGTAGTAAGCACTTGCCTTCGACAACAAGAGATAGGAACTGTTGTAAGACAATTGATGGGTCTTCAGTTTTATAATAACTTCGAAAAAAGATTTGCCCCACCAATTCGTACCTTTCTGGATTGAAATCCTCGGCTCCGACAATTACACCCAGTTGCCTCACCTATTTTAAAACAGTATCAGGATAATTAAATATTATCAAAGCAAGCAAAATTTTAGTTCAGCCTTAACCTACTGAAAAATTAATTTTAGATTACCTGGTCATGTGTAACAGACTCGGTTGACTCATTCTGCGAGGGCAAAATGTCCGACAGATAAATGTAGAACCATTGTTTTTCCAAATGAAAATATCGAAAAAGTCTATTTCCACCTCTCCTTTCATCTCCGATACATTTATTCTGTTGAGTTAATAAGTTTTCACATTTTTTCAGGCACAAGCCCCGGAGTTGGCTACTCAAACTAGGGTAACTCCAAATCCAAAGAGGTGATCCGTTTTTATTTATTTCTGTCATAAAAAAATACTATTTTCAAAATCATTTTTAATTCACAACGTTGTTTCATCATCCAAAAGAAAAGTGTTTACCTAAAAGAACAAACTTATGAACATGTTCTCATTTTTAAAGAATGTTTAATCTGTTTTGAATAAAAAAGCTTACCTAGCAAATGACAGGAGACAAGGCGAGCCGGTTGAGGGGAATCGAACGTCATCACTGACATTACAGGATTCAATTTCATTTAGGAACAATTGTTGTCTTTCTTTGTTTTCTTTGACTGCTGTCATAAGTCACTTCTTATTATTACTGTCAATTATCAACAGTCTTTGAGGCTTTGTTTAACTGAAGTCAATTTCCAGTAATTGACATAATTGCTTGTTTTGTTATTGCATCTTGAATTATTGCAATCAGAACACAGAATCAAATAGTAAATATTCCATATGTACATATGTATCACCTACTCCATCGCATCTTCTGAGGTTTTACTCACACCTGGGAATCAACATATAATTAATAATTACTTAATAAATTGTAACCTTAACTCTCTTTACATTTAAAAGTTGTTAATTACCTTAAATGTCTGTTGAGAACAAAAATTTGGACTTGTACTTTCCTCCGTACTCAGGCCCTGCGGAGCCCTTAAACCTCCTCCACTACGCCCTACTACTAGCCCTAACCAACCCTTACAATTACTATTATTTCGAACACACTCTCACTCGATGAATCATCAATTAATTAAACAAAGTACAATAATGTATTTTAATTATTTATTGTGGCGTACTTATTACATATTATTATTGACATTGACAGAAGATTCTGATTTTTTTTGAGATCTGTAGAAAAAGCGCCCACAAAAGTCACTCCAACTCCCAACTCAGAATACTCAACCTTCTTGACATCTTTTGGAAAGGAATGAACCAAATATTAAAATAAAACCCTGCCTTTCACTCATCTCTTTTTGCCTCCTTCAAAGCTCATTAATTAGCATTATTAGCCTTTGTCTTGCATTTTCTATATTCATTCAATTCACGGTTCATCCTTCATTCATTCAAAAAGCACCATGAGGCCGTTCCAGCAAAGTCGGTTATTGTTAAAAAAAAAATTGCATTTAAAATTTCTAACTATGATGTTTTCCAACTAGGAAATGGCATACTTGATGTTTTTATTAATTACTAGCTTTAATTAGTGGTTAATGGAGAATTATTATTAAATTCAATTAATTTCCTAACAGCATTATTTTAACTTTAGGTTACATTTTAATATTTACATACATTCATCCTTCTACATGAAAATGATCTCCAGTTCACTCCAGTATAGTAGTAGTGCAGTATGCAGTAGAAGTCCAATGCAATATGCAATGTATAGTATGTTTAGTGATGGGCCTCTTATGGGTTTTTATTCTTCCTTAGGCCTCCACACGTATGCATTCGTAGGGCGAATCATGATTTCTACATCGTATTTTAGCTTTCGTTCACAGTTGACATCTGTTGAGTGCACAATTTGACTAATATTTCACACCATTTTTTGAATACTTGATTTGCAGCATGATCAAGTGCACGGTGTGGAATTGCTCTCATCTTCACACCTTCATCTGATTCTGTATCAGTTTGATCCGTTGTACAAAATAGATTGAATAATTGGTCTATGATTTCGATTTAACTTTCGAAAAGTACTTTAGCTCTTAGTGTGGGCTAAAAACTGTTGACTTATCAAATGTTCAGGAATCTCTAGTGTCATTGTCAGTATACCTCCATTGAACACTCTATTCAGTTCATTCATTTTATCGCACCTTCGTACCTACTTCGGTTGGGGGCAAGTCTGGGTAAGTGAAAGGGTTGTTTTTTGTATTTTTTTTTAAATTTTGGGGTTTTTTATGTTATTACAAATTCAAAATTTGAAATTCTAGATAACTTTGAGCTTTATTTTGTATTTTGAAGCACATTGATTCTTGAATTGGATCTAAGAATACAGAATAGTGGTGATGGATTCATCAGTTTTTTTTTCAATATTTGAAATTTTTATCTGCATCCAAATTGTAGTCTCGTATTTGATGTTGCTGTGGACTGCCTGCCACCCTCATTTCGCGTTCACACCACTCGGCACTTCCGAATCCCTACATGATCATTTTTTTCCTGTGTGGCGGGGGGGGGGGGGGGCTGGTTTTTTATAAGAGTTTACAGGAGATGCTGTATTCTATTTTTGTTTTACAAAATGTGTGATTGCAATTTGGAAGAAAGAAATGACCTCAGCTTTTTGATCAGCACGGTTTAATTATTTTTGAAACTCAAAACTTACGCTAGTACAAACAACAAAGTGAAAGTCATGTACAATTTGAAGGGGCACTTAACTTGCCTCTCTAAGTAAGTCAAAAACATTTATTCTAAGAAAACAAACTAAGGACAGATTATTATTCTTCTATTTTCCAGAAAAATCAGCTTGCCGAATTATTTATTACTGTGAGTACTTACTGACCTAATTAGGTCAGGAATCAGTCAAAATACTTCCACGCACGTTTAAAGTTGCTTCGAAGAAGCGGAGGTGGACTGAAGACGACCTCTCTCCCGTCCGCGCCAGGATGACCATCAGCGAGTCCTTCATCGCATTGCTTGGTTCGGCGTTTTGATTTTGTTCTTAGTATAAAGTTATGAATTAGTTTATTAAAAAACCTTGATGGAAGTTTTAAGCGGAGCCATTATAATATGTATTTAGTTAGATAATGTTTTAAACATAAAACATGAGAGTTCTCATGGGGTACTATTTAGGGAGGGGCTCTAATCCAGGAAACACACGCACGGGAATGAATTTGGGGTATGAATAATATGAATTACAATAATTCCATTCATTGTGAACTACCTTGTATGTCATACATCATACCCGATATATATAGGGAAGCCTCTAATAAACCATACACTATACCAACCAAAAAAGACCAAAGGCTATTTTTTAGTTATTGTAAGTATGATTGAACTCAACTATAAATGTGGTTGTTTGATTGTTTTTAAATATTTGTATGAGCAAAGGGAACGTTCAAGTATCTCGTGATCAAATGTGTGGGTGGGTCTTTTTTGATTTGATCACGTAGTGGGTGGGTCATATTTTCTGAGATCTCGTGATCCTTAAGTAAATACACTATTTTACTCGTGTTTTTCATTTTTCGTCAAAACTACAAAAACTGAAAAATTAATCTTATAATATATCAAGTAGCGGAGGTACTGGTTGGGCTCGGGTTTAGGGGACAGTTTTTTCAAAGTTTTTTTGTTGCATCCCAAATGTTGTATCAAATCTTAAGGTACGGGCATTTTTGTCAAATTTTAAGTAACTGAACCTCACCTTTTAAAACCTAACCTAACCTTTTAATAAAACCTAACCTAACCTTTTTAAATTAACGTTTTAAAACCTAACATTTTAAAATTATTTGGGTTGCGACATTTGGGATGCAACAAAAAAACTTTGAAAAAACTGTCCCCTAAACCCGAGCCCAACCAACCCGAGTCCAACCGGGTGGGTTTCTAAGTTATGTTGCATGTTGGTAGCAATGATCTCTAGAATGGATTCTAGGGCAGTTCATCCCTCGCACTTCGTCGCCTACACATTTCATCAATCCATCCATGATGACATTATGAGTTTAGATGTAAATTTTTTAAGTAACTTATAGATAAAATATGATAATTATATTAATATACAATACCTACTAATGTTAGAATTAATGGCTTAGAGAATATGTAAACACACAAACATATGTAATTGAACGTTATGTACATCTTTGAACAAAGTCTGCTTTCGAGATGTAGTAAATTCTACAAATGTTTATGATCCCACCCCCCTGCACTCGTTTTTAGTATGCATCGATCAAATACATGTTTGTAATTAAAGTTATTAATTTATTGTTATTATGATGATTATGATTATAATTTTTATAATTATGATTATGCCCTAAAAAATTCATCCCAATCAAAATTAAACTAATTCAGCATTATATGAATATAGATAGTTAATAAATACTCCTTAGTATGGATAGCTTTGATTTTGATTACAATGTCGTTGTTGTTTGGTAGTTAACCAATTAAAATGTGAAACCAGCAATTAGATGGGATAAAATACTGGGGGGGTGAAATGTCCGAGCACCCTAGAAGGTATACAATTAGATGGTATGACTAGGCTGAGAATGCGACACCAAGAAAAAACCGGTCCACTTTTACCGACATTCCTTTTAAATACCGTATTCAACATTTTAAACCCCCTCCTAGTATGAGCATGGATTTCCTTGTTTTGCCTTGAAATAACATGCCTGCCTACATTTTCATCCTTTTTAGATGTTCGAAGAAACTATATATGATTGCCCATAGGGATTTTAAACAGAAAATACTATGCCTGCTTTTTCATTTTCATCAAAAATATGGACTTAAAATTCTTTCAAAATACGCAATTACAAGCATCTAAGTTGTTGGACATATTAATTTATAGAATAATGTATCTACTAAAGTAATAGTAGCATTAATATTAGGATATGAATCATCATTAAAAAAAAATCATAATACTTAATGTATGCTAGATTCAATATTGAACCCTTATGCCTTACACTTACATGAAATATATGAGCATGCATATAGTATGGGTAATATAAATACATCCTTTTGCCTGAAAAGTAGATTTAGTACAACACTTTTTTATAAAAAATATGTATGGTTGGAAAATTTCAATTATAAAAAATAACTGAGGACTTAATAAGAAACCAGGAAGTTTTCGGGAGTCGGGACACAGACTTTCCCATCTGTGTTTTGGTGGCAGGGTGGTCACTCCCCTCTAACCAGACCACACCCCCACCTCTACCTATGTAAACCTGCAAGGTGCCCTGACATGACCCATGACCTTAGGTATGCCATGTGCCAGGACGAATGGTCACCATATGTTATGATACCATACCACACCCACGTAGATTACACTTTTCAAAGCGTACAATCTTTTGACTTTCTAATTTATAATATAGAGTAAAGGTAAACCTTTTAATAATTATTTGACATGTTGTAAAAGCGCTGCTACTAGTTGTTGGGTGTAGAGATCTCTAGAGGTACATTTGTAAAACTTTTGATGAAAAAGTAGTTTTATGTGTTAGCACATCGTGAGTTTTTCTTAGCATTAAACCGGTATAATATCTGTCTGTCTGTAGTACACACTTACTTCCCTACTACAATATCAGTTCAATCAGAACCAGACTTCCCATACTCCTTTCATGCTAGCCTGCTTTTCCATTAAAAGTAGACTGGCCTCATGGTATAGAAAGAGAGTGTGTGTAGTAAAAAGAGCCGACTAAGTTTCCACCAAAATCAGTCTGAAAATCTAAAAAATTTCATTTGATTTCAATATTTACAGCGAAGAAAATGTCGCGATACTATCAGCGACCGGAAAACGCCTTGAAAAAGGCCAATGGTAAGTAAACTTTGACCTTTGTCTTTTACATATGTCATTCATTCAGAATATCTAGTAACCGCTGTATGGCGCATTAGAGAAACTATTGGTCTTCAATATGACTAATATGATACAATATGTAGGAAAGAATTGACCACACCGAGCTGAGTAAACTGTCTAATTTTAACTCACTATGGATTTGTTAGATTTATTAATTTTCAATTACAATACTGAATAGAACGTTTTGCAAGTTGTTTGTATAGAATTGTCAATAGCAGAAAGGGCCTGGACGGCCGGCCGGACCCGACTTTTGATTTATATATTCCGACAGGAGTAGTTCATAGTTTATTAATTCATGGATGAATCATTAGGAAAATACAGACAAGTGTCGTTTTGAAATTAAAAAAATTAGAAATGAATATTGAGTTGCAATTGACAGTACTTGACAGTTCACAGGTATTAAAGTTGTTTAATACTGTGACAGGGGATTCGGCTGAAGTATATAAAATATTGGCATTGCAAAATAACAATTTATTTATTGTATGCTTTTAGAATTCATTGAAGTTGGAAAGCCAACCAGAGCATTGGACACTCTTTACGATGTCATCAAAGGGAAGAAACAGCGGGCATTCAGTGAGAAGGTCATCGAGCCGATCATGCTCAAGTACCTGGAGCTGTGTGTTGAGCTTAAGAAGCCACATACTGCTAAAGAAGGGCTTTATCAGTATCGGCTTATGTGTCAATCTGTAAGGAATCGATTAATTATTTATTCTTTTAAAACATGGGACAATTATTGAACATAATAAAGAACAACTGTCTTTACAGGTTAATGTTGGTCTGCTTGAGAAAGTAATCCGAAACTACATAAGAATGGCTGAAGAGAAGACCGAGTCAGCAAGGGATGCATTAAAGAAGGAAGTAGTAGAACAGTCTCAAGAAGCGATTGTTGAAGTTGACGATTTGGACAACTTGTCAATGGCAGAGATGACACTTTTGAAGTAAGCATATTTTGAGCAAACCCCATTTTTCATTTAACTATTGTTTTAGAAATATAAGGATTGTAATATTTTTGGTATAAAGTAGCTCACAAAAAAAATTATTTGTTTGTTGCTTAGTGTAATAACTGAAGAACAGGCCCAAGAACGCAGTGACCGAGCAGCCTTGATTCCATGGGTTAAGTTTTTGTGGGAGTCTTACACTCAGTGCTTAGACTTGTTGAGGAACAATGCTCGCCTTGAAAATCTGTATCACGATATTGCTCAAATGGTAGGTTAGAAAACTTATATTCAGAGTCAGTTTTCCGTGTTAAGTATTTGTGTTAAATCTAATGATGGTATTTTTTTTTAATTTGTCAGGCATTCAAATTCTGTTTGAGTTATAATCGGAAAACGGAGTTTCGTAAACTTTGTGAGCGTTTGCGAAAGCATTTCGATGACATCGTTAATAGGCAAGGTTCCCAAATGAATAGCATCGACTTCTCATCCCCAGAGACTCAGCAGCTCAACATGGAAACTCGTCTGTCTCAGTTGGACTCTGCCATTACATTGGAGCTTTGGCAAGAGGCTTACAAGGCGATTGAAGACATTCACTTACTGATGAATCAGTCAAAGAAATCGCAGACCCGTATGATGGCTTATTATTATCAGAAGTTGTCGCTTGTTTTTTGGAAAGCTGGGAACCTGTTGTTCCATGCAGCCACTTTGCTGAAGTACTACATGCTGTGCAAAGACATGAAGAAAAATGTTTCTGCGGAGGAGCTACAGAAGTATTTTGATGCATATTTTTATACTTACGATTGATAGTGGAATATTTAATGCTATTTTGAAAGTTTTATTAATTATTTATTTTATTGTAATTTTCAAGGAATGCCTCTCAAGTGTCACTAGCTACCTTGGCTATTCCATTCCCCGTTGTTCACCCTGAATTCGAGCGTTTCGTCGAAACAGATAAGGGTATGATGGAAAAATCCCAAAAACTCGCCACATTGCTCTTCCTGCCTCAACCACCAACAAGAACTTCGATGGTCAGAGACTTGATTCGATATGGCGTTCTTAGTAATTCCATTGCGCCTTTGCAGGAAATGTATGATGTCTTAGAAACTCGGTTCAATCCTTTAGAAGTGTGTGGAGAGGTGGATATGGTTTTAAAAAAATTGGCTACATTTGAAGATCATGATTATTTGGAACAGTATATTGAGCCATTGCAGGATGTCGCTTTGGTTCGATTGATTAAGCAGATATCGCAGGTATGATTGCACGTAAATTGTTATGATTTTAATATGTAAACGAATCGAACACTATTTACAAGGTGAGTTTAATTTTATTCAAAAGGTGTATCAAACCATCGACTATAACCATCTTTTGGAGATGACCGTTTTCGCTTCGCAAACTCGAGTGGAACAAATTTTGGTTGATGCAGTTCGATATAACGACATGCAAATCAACATTGATCACCGCACTAATTGCATCAAGTTTGGATCATCGTTGGCTGAAGCGTCACGTGAAGATCTTCCAGAAGGACCACATCTACAGGCCATGCCTTCTGAGGATGTTCGATTGCAATTAGTTAATGTGGTTAATTTTGTTGAAGAAACGATCGACATGATCATCCCTCCCCATATTCAGGTATTTCTTGTGTTCTTGTTATTGAATAATAATTCAGCGCAGTTCATTTGCCTCATGAATGTGCTACACAATAGTAATCAAATCTTACTTCATTCACATAGAATAAAGAGGACGACATTCGAGATAAAATTGTCAACCATTATCTAATGAATGAGAAGAAGTGCCACATCGCGCTTCTACAGAGGCAGAAAATCATAGGAGACCGACGAGAAGAGTTAGAACGGTCAGCTGTTGACAAAGAAAACGAAGAAAAATGGCGAGCCGAGCAGATTGTGAAACAGCAACAGGTCATTGAACAAAAGCGGTTGGAAAATGAACGAGAAGAACGTGAGAAGAAGCGGATTGAAACTGAAAGACAGAAAATCACTCAGTCAAAATTGATGGATAGGCTCACGCAGTTCAAGAATACTGCACTAGGAAGCAAAATTTATAATAAACTAGACGAAGATGATTTAGCCAAAATGGATGTAGAAACGGTTATTCAAAAGCAACAAGAAGAAATGGCAAAGGAAGCTAAGGATCAGTTAACTAGATTAACAGCGCAAGCTAAACGATTAGATCATTTGGAAAGGGCTAAGCGTCAAGAAGAAATTCCTGTGATCAAGCAGTATGTTGAAGAGAAAAAAGAAAGTGAAAAGATGGAATGGGAAGCCCATGAATCAGAGCGTATCGCTCACTTAATCGAAGAAAGAAAGGTTGCTGTGGTCTCTCGAGATCGCATGAAGAGAATGAGAGATGATAAGAACACATTCTTATCAAGCCTTCTTGAATCTCGTCGACATGGATTCTTAGAGAAGGTAAAGAACTTTGACGATGAACTGGCTCGAGTTAAAGCTGACAGATTGCTTGAGCGTAAGGAAAAACGAAGAGAAGAGCGCCAACAAAAATACAGACAGGCTATCGAAGAGGAAGAACGACGGCAACAAGAAGAGATACGTCGCATTGAGGATGAGAGAATGCGAGAAGAAAGAGAAAAAACTGCTAAAGAATTGGAAGAAAGAAATCGTTTAACATTTGAAAAACAGCAAGCTAAACAACGGGAAATCGAGGAAAGAGAAGAACGAGAAAGACGAGCACCGGCTGCTGCCACAACAGGAGGAGAAAGTAAGCCAGCCGTTGAACCTTGGCGACCACCTTCTAAAGTCAATGCTGAAAGAGCAGCTGTTACGGGTGGTAGTATTATTGCTCCTAGCGGTGGAAGTGGAGCTCCAGCACCATGGGTATCAAGAAAATTAGCCGAGAAGAAAGCTCTTGACTCACCCTCTGATTCCCCTTACGACACACCCCGATCTAGAGATTCGGATATGGAAGGATCGGCACGTGAGCGTCGTGAAGTAGACTACGAGCGAGAAAAGCCCAGGGAAAGGCGTGAATTTGACCTCGAGAGAGAAAAGCCTAGGCGGGAAGCTGACTTCGACAGAGAAAAGCCCCGACGTGAAGCTGACTTCGATAGAGAAAAGCCCCGAGAAAGGCGTGAAATGGAATTCGATAGGGAAAAGCCCAGGGAGAGGCGTGAAGTAGATTTCGAAAGAGTCAGAGAACGACGTGAGCCAGACTTTGAAAGAGAAAAGCCTCGAGAACGAGATGAGTGGCGCAGCAGTGATCGTGACCGAAGTGACCGTACTGAAAAGACTTGGGAAAGAGATGCAAGACCTGCTATGGATAGAACGCCTAGGGGACCTGGGGCAAGACCTTCTGACAGAGATCGCGGTGATCGAGAACGTGGAGACCGTGATAGGGGTGGTGATCGGGATCGTGGAGGAGACCGTGAAAGAGGCGGTGATCGAGAACGTGGTGGTGTAAGTAACTTTCATCGCATGCATTCGAAGAAAATCATAAGCGTCAACTGGTTTATGATTAAAACTTTCATTATTTTTAATTTAGATGGAGGAATCCTGGCGTAAAGTTGGCCGTGGTGCTGGGTCTGATAGAGATGTAACTCCTAACTCTTCGTACGTTTTTGAATTATGTATTCCATTCAATTTTTAATCTACAATTTAATGCTTATGACATTAATTGGTTAATTGAAATAATTTTCAGTCGAAGCAATGTGTCTGGTAGTTCCGGGGCCCCTGCATACAGGTATGTTCGCTCGCATATATTAAAGTAAATGTGGAGATCATAATGTATGAGGAAATTACAAAGTTTTTTACGCTTTGAATTCAATTTTTCAGACGAGACAGGGACGATCGTCGTGGCGGTGGTGGTAGTGGTGGGGACCGAGACGGATTCAACGCTCCTGACGAGGGCAGCTGGCGTCGCCCTGCTAAAAAGGAAGAAGTACCACCAAGTCGTAACAAATGAGAGTTTAATTAAGTTAACAGTCCAATACTGTCAACCATATACAACTTATAATTTTTTTTTTGATTTTGGTTACAAGTATTTATGGCTGATGTATGCAAAATAAATTAGATCTTTTTGGTATAGCTTAAGAAACCTATCTTGTTGCCATTTTTATCGACTATTTAGTAATTTCTTGAGTAAATCAACCAACCACACATACGTTGTACAATTATGATAGCATTTTTATTATCATGAATGGTTCATACTTAATTTATTTATCCTAGAGTATCGGGTATCGAAATTGTATCATTACATTTCAATGATCTAGACTACACTCGGTTAATATATGAACGACGCAAAAGTAGTTCTGTTTCATAAATTATTTCTTATTAAATAAATGAGCTACTACTTCTAAATATAATTTACACTAAACATAATAATGTAGGACTATCTCTTTCGTATAATAAGTAATAGTGATGCAGCTGCCTGGTATTGAGTTTTGTAAATAAATAGGTAATATGATCATTTGTAATACGATAATAATAATGACTAGCATATTCATCCGTGCGATAATGTGATAGGACTTTCGTATCCGGATGAATTTACATTGTCGGTCGTCGTTACGCAGTCTTGGCTCCCGCTGGGATTGTTAATATAGGTGTGTTTACTCTTGGGTTGAGTAGTTAGTGGATTAGTGATTGTGTCATCATTAGTGGAGATCTCATAATCGATGAGTCGTAAGTTTTCCATTGAACTGTTTCTTCGAATGACATGTCCAGGTCTTTCACCTTCAATTTGTGATAACGTTTTCATGAGAAACTTAATACTAATCGACATTATTTAGCAATATAGTAACTTGAGCTCACCCGTATTAGTGACTGCAGAAGAAGTTGAAGCCTGAGGTTGTTGTTCTTGTAGAAATATATCATACCCAGGATTTGAAACCGTTGGAACGGTTAACTGGAGGTATTCAATACCACTTTCTAACAGTCCGGAGATTTTGCCCGTTAGTTCATGAAATGTGGGTCTCTCACTAGGATCCTTCGCCCAGCATTTCCTCATTACGCAGTATCTATAAATTTTATTTATATGTGTTAGCAATTGGATTGATGACTGGTTCAAGACAACTAGTGTTATTACCAAGAATTTCAAAGTAAATGACCGGACGGACAACTGAAAACTTACACGTCATCTGTACAATCCGCAGGCTGCTGCATCCTATAACCTGAGTCCAGCAAGGTGTACAATAATTCTGTTTGAATTCCAGGGTATGGAGAAGCTCCCATGGTGGCTAGCTCCCACATGAGGATTCCAAACGCCCACACATCCGATTTTGACGTATAAAGTTCATCAGTGAGACATTCTGGTGCAAGCCATTTGACTGGTACTGTGAAATTACAAAATTAAATCCAGCTTTAAATGTATTATGAGAATAGAGCAACTTTCACCTTAAGGCGATTCTTACCCCGATCTTTACTCTTCTTCCGGTAAGCATCATCTACGTAAATATCCCTTGTAAGTCCGAAGTCTGAGATTTTACAGACTTTTGTTTTTGTGAGAAGGATGTTTCTGGCAGCTAAATCTCTATGTACCATCTAGACACAAAGAGTATTATCATGATTTGGCATTTCTTTCCTTTGGTATTCGCAACTCAAGCTATTGTTCTATATCATTCGGTTTGTGTAAATTTTATTCACCTTCATGTCACTTAAATATGCCATTCCTTTAGATATCTGCCACGAAAAGCCAAGAACCTCTTGCGGAGTCACAACGTAATCTGCTTCCTGTACATCTGCTGAACTTCGTTTATGTGGTCTTCGTTCAGATTCACCCCATTCTGACACACCATGATGGACAATATTCTCTACCTTTCGGCATCTTCTTAAGAAACTCCTGCAAAATATTTATAAACCAATTTAAGTTACAAAAACCGTGCTATGCGTATTTTGTTTGAAGCAATCTTCAGAATACAATAAATTTACCTGAGTGATCCAAGCTCAGCATATTCCATGACAAGATATGGAGGACCACCATTTGTCGTGCAAGCACCAAGGAGTTTTATAACGTTTGGATGGTCTAGCTGCTTTAGAAGAGAGAACTCAGCCATGAACTCTTGCCTTAACGATCTGTTTCCTTCAATATGGTCGACTTTCAACATCTTTACAGCAACATGTACCGCTCCTATAGGTCACAAAAGTCATGCACACCAAAGTGTTTTAGAATTGCCATTCCCAATAAACGAAAACGATTTTGTCGACATGTCCTACTTGAAGCAAAGCTTATGCATAACGCCATAATCAGACTCAACTGTCAACCACGTCAAAGAGTCTATCTAAAGCCTTGTTTCATTTGCTGTCAAGGCATCATGATTACTTTCTGAAAAACTCTGACTGACTACCTGTTACAGAAGTAGTAGAATGCATCAATCCTTTCAGAACTCGACCAAATTCCCCTTCTCCAATGATATGTTCCAACAATAGATCGTTCCGAGATATTTGCCATTTGCTCTCTACCTATAAGAAGACAAGAAACAAACATGCTCGTTAAATCGCTATTCACCATAATTTTTTCAGTCTACATTTGCCAATTAGAGTGGTTAGGTGAATCATCTTTGATTTATTAATTTGCACCTTTGTGACAAGTCAACTTCGCGTAAGGGAGAAAAAACATTTATTATTTGAAAGTCCATCTTAATCTCGTTCCCATTAGTCTAACTCCTACAACAACAACCTAATGTAAACGTTCATGAGAGACCGATGAATAAATTTTAATATAGGGAATCTGCGATGGCATTACTAAGATCGCACTAATACCATTCCGAATCTAAAGGGGAACAAGCACAAAAAAACGACGAGAATTGTCCGAATTCAAATAATAAATGGCTGTTGTAGGAATTGCCATCAATTTCAATTTGTGGAAAGTCATAAATGATATAGTATTAATCTTACATGGAAGACGGAATCTGGATTGAAATGGGCGTTGGTTACAATGAAGCCATTCGAAGTAGCACCATTATTTCCTTGACCATTATATTCTGTTTCAGCAATAAGAATTCTGTTTCCTCCACGGTCACGGTCACCATAGGTGTTCGACAGTTCTAAGTCTGAAGCACTAACCAAAACGGTTTGGGCTGACTTTTTCTTTCTTGTTCTATATAGATGGTAACAAAAACTTAAAACACACTATTTTCTACCAACAAATTCTTGTAAAATAAAATATTTCATTTAAGCTTTGTCTGCTTTTGGCTTTTGGAATCATACAAACGTTGAAGGATAAGGAAGCTGAGGAATTGGTAGGTTAAAACATTGATATTTTATCCTACTAAATAAAGGGAAAGGGGAAAATGAGAAAAGACAAAGGTTTGAAGGTTATTATAGCAAGTAATGGATGGGGTACTCTGAGACTTACTTTCTCTTCCAGGCACACACGACAATTCCAATGATGAAAACAGTTACAAATACGGACAAGGAGGCGTAAACTGTTATACATTTAGTGCCACATTGTGGATCTGCTGTTTCAAACACTCCTAGCGTATGGTCCACGGTCTTATAAGTAATAGATTGATGGTGAAGCGGTGACTGATCTGAGGAATCACTTCTGGTTGGGAAAGCTATGTTGTTCAATCTGCTACCAATTTCTGTACTCTGATCTTTGTCAGGTAGTAACGGCATTGGCAAGTTCCCACATGAACAGATAAATGACTGTGATCCGTGACAAGTGCAGACACCTGGACAATACTCAACTCCATACTTTTTCCCATTGTTGTGCTTTCTCAATCGTCCAAATCCATTAATCTCCTCTGTTGAAACGAACAAAATGTCACAACACGCTTTCTCTCTAGCATATTTTAATCTCTCTTTCGAGACTTATTGATATCCATTCTTTTCTTTGTTGTGAACAATAAAAATGTAATACCACCCCACGCAATGCTTTGTATTAAAGCAAAGTTTATCATGGAGAACTTGTTCTTACTTACTTGTGCAGTCCTGAGGGCAAAGATGAGGGTACTTCTGTTCCAGCTCATCACATTTTCCATCGGGGCAAGTTATGAGATTCGGAGAACAAGTGGGATAATAAAGACCGTTATTAAGGGATTTTTCTTGTTCTTCTCCATCTAAAATAGACCCCGAAGGACATTTTATGTAAAACGAAAATAGAAAGTTAAGCTTCTTCTCAATGGAGCTTTGAGCATTAGCATTATGAAATGAATAAGATGGTGTTGAATGGGATTGCTTTTTAATTTCCTGTTATGAATATTAATCTACTTGGTAGTGTACTTAGTTGTCCTTAACAAGTTTTGTTAAGACTAATAAGTATATTAATCAGGCGTTTTGATTAGCACTACCATGGGAGTTAATCTTTCCGGTGTATTGAATAACTTCAATTAAATCTAATCATGGCAAGATGGCTGTCTTTCCCTTATATAAGCTAGCTTACCTAATGAATCATTCTTTGGAGAAAGCCTCCATAAACAGTTGCCTGCTGAACCAGGACCACAGTTCGATTTGCATGAATTTTCATCAGAAAATTCAGAACAATATTCCGCTTGACATGATTTCGTCTCATTTGGTGAGGATCCATCCAAGAACACCTTTCATTGAAAAAAAGGATAAAACTCGGTTTTTTTGAAGAACAAGATCAGGGCGTATTTAGATTATTTACCGTCAGATTCACCGCAATTTTCGTCTTCAATGTTGAACTACAAAAAAGCTGAATATAAAAGCCTTTGATTTCTTCATCCCTGATTACGCTTGAGTCCACTAAGTATAGTATTCCACTTTTTTCCGTGACGGCAAATGGTAATTCATTAGTGCTGTTGTCTAGAAATTATAAGCAAAAAATATACAGATCCGTACCCTGAGAATCCGAGACGCTTGAACTTCTTTCATATAAAAGAATGGAAAAAGATTGAGACATGTTGCTAAGATTTTTTGTTATTCTGTAGTGCCATTGGTTGAAGTTGAAAATCAATTATTACTACTTATATAAAGGCATCTTGAATCTTGAGCATTCTGTGCTTCTCGAATCAGTTCAATCAAAGCATTTCATATGTTTATGGCAAAAATAAAATTGCTGAACAAAGAAAAGTGGTTCTGACTCCAAAAATATTCCACTTACTTGTCCCATCTTTCAATACAAAAGTTCGATTTTCGTAATTGAAAGGCTGGGCTGATGTTAGATGAAATTTAAGCCCTTCAATCAGTTGACTGTAATCAGTTACAAGATCCGGAAACGGATACATAATCATAGCTTGGGGGCTAGCGGATCTTGACAAAATTCCTTCGTATCTCACATGGCTAAGTTTCGATTCCAGTTCAGATATTGATATTTCTGACACTATAGATACATTATACTGGCCCCAATGCAAGCAGACGGTGTATCTCATCTGAAATCGATACGAAAAGAAAGTGATTTCGCGTTCTTGCTACATTATCTTTCACTTATTTTGCGACAACAAAACGAATATTGTCCATTTCCACGAAATTAATGATCATGATACCTCTACAAGATGAAAATAAGATAGGAGACTCGATGTCAAGAAGACCACAAATTATAGTCTTGCCATCATCAAAAGACATTTCTTTGGAGTTTACACTCACTTTCTCTCTCTCTCGTTTTATTACATCTGCCATCCCTTTCTCTACTTTCCTATCCCTAGCTTTGAAAGCAATATAAATTCAGACATTGTACAATGTACTCTGCCGAGTGTGTGTACATTGCAGAGGTAAACTAAGTTCTCGCGTTTCACCCCCGAATACATTCTATTTCCTGTGATCTTAACAACTTCATCTATACTGTATTTTTATAATGCTTTGCTATAGTTGATAAGCTCTGTACAACAAAATCAGAAAAAGACAACAATAAGTTAAGCCACTGTGACTTAATGTGACTCGTATTTCCAATACTTGCGCTAATTTGAGCTCAACGTAACCAGAAACTTCGAACGTATGGAAGCTTCCAAAATGAAGCAAATAGCTTGAAGGTTGTTGATTTGCTTTTATGTTTAATGAATTGAACTGAAAACAAAAGCTCAATATTGGTAGAGGTATTTATGAGAATATTGGCAAATGCTGATGCAAAACAAATTATCTACTCATATAAAGTATATGGATAAAAATGGATTACTTACAGGAGGATGAGGTATCACTAAGGTAGTATCGTTAAGATCAGCATCTACGCAGTACAAGCCCTCCCACGGTAATGTCTCCTTAACCTTTTCCGATAACTCTGTTAGTAAAAGGTCATAAATAAGTAGATACCTGAATGTTTTTACTTTTGACACGCTGGGGGACATTTTTAAGCTGCTGGTGACTTACTTATCCGTGTTAGGACTGCAGATGAGCTAACATTACCCATTGAATAGGTGTAGCTAACCAAAACAAAGTCCAAAATCCCTTTTGTATCGTTAAGTTTTCTCATGACGAATTTGTTCACTTCAAGAGTGTCAGAATCTTTTGACAAGAGATCGTCATGATCAGCAGGGTTCAGTCGAGCTCCCTAAATAACACCCCCATACGATATTTTTATTAACTCGATCTACTTAATAAACTTTGCAGTGTATACCACAAACGATAAGACTGAATGACTCTAAATGATTCAGAAATAAAAGTATTTCTTAATATGTTATTTCTATACCGATTCAAATTTGTTTCCTTGTTGTGACAATGATATGAAAACGGTGACATGCTGAGAACCATCTTGAGCTGCAATTGGATTATCATTCTGATCTAGAATGGTAAGGGTTCCAGGTATGACCACATCATGGACACCAGAATCATCCATTGACGTCAAGCGGCAGGCAATGGAAAATTCATAAGATTGCTTCAGCTCCCTGTCGAACGACCGTTGGGTCCATATGGAGAAAGTATTTTGCCCTTCGCCTCTATTCTCTTTAATTGATAGGGCTAATTATAGTCAAAAGTAAAAAGCGTTCCATTAGTGCAAAGCAAAGATCCACAGTATACGTTCATATTTCTCTCATGAATGCTCAAACAGTATAATAACTCCTGATACAATAATGCCAGTACGAGTGGGAGTAAAGCAAACTTTGTTGTGGAAAAGGCGCAGGTACTACCCTGCTAATCTCACATATAAAGAATGACAAAGTAGATACACAATTCTCAAATATTCCAAATATTTAGGTTAAAACCAAACAGGGATAAGAGAATTCGACAGCAATATTAGAGCCTGGAATTCACAAGCCTCATTAACTTTGTATCAAACATCAAAGTGTCACTTGCTGACTGTTTGAAGTAAATTTAATAAACTGTAAATAAAGGGTAGAAGCCTGTTGAACTCTTTCAGGAATTTTATCATCAATATTTGTATACATACTGGTAGTCTTTTGATAACTTAGAGACTAAGTTATAAAAAGCCCACGCCAACTTCCGCTAGAAACGTAAAATGATGTTGAAATATGGATCCACACTTATGTATGCTTACCGTCACTTGTGATCAAATAATTCATATGAAAGTTTCCACAGGTTGAATTATAGCTGCCTAAATTTACTAAAGATAATGGTTCAGTATTTTCCATAACAGCTATATTCATGGCATCAAATCCTTCAAAGCAGAGCGTTTCCTGGGGATTAAATGTCAGAAATTTGTCTTGCAAAAACATCATTTAGAAAGTACAAAATGATCCGTAAAGGTCAGAGTCTTTTTTCTACTCACGGAAGAAAGGAGAGAACAATCTTGGTCAGCAATATTTGATGTTATAGAAGTCATGTTCAATGTAAGCTTCATTTCATCTCTGCTGACTCCTCTACTACCCGGTTTTCCTTTGAGAACAGCAACCACCTTATACTGGCAATCTGCGCTTTCCCGTTTCCAGCTATCTGTGTCTTTATA
Source organism: Isotoma decorata (assembly GCA_034698605.1). Lineage (NCBI taxonomy): Eukaryota > Metazoa > Arthropoda > Collembola > Entomobryomorpha > Isotomidae > Isotoma > Isotoma decorata. Next base: position 154,900 of record JAQGBU010000003.1, read on the forward strand.
GAAATCGGATACATACAGTTATGTCTTAATGCCGTTTCTAAGACAAAGGCATAGTGGAAAATAAGCAGGTAAAGTTTGTGGTGAACATGTCAGTAATTAGAGCCACAGTCATTTCTTAGGTTACCCAGCATTGTTCCAACTGTTTTTATGTGAAATGATGTACTGTGTTGTTTATTTTTTACGTCAAGCTATTCTTGGTTTCATATTTTTCTGTCCAGCATTAGAAGTAACCCCTACTGACATGCATTATATTACGGAGGCAATGAAATAATAAACATCTCTTATTTCATCTCATTTATTACTTAGCAATGTCAGACTCTTTTAAGTAGTCATTTAGAGTAGAGTCCATATAGTAATCTCCACCCCTTGCAACACATACTATATTGCTATTAGAAGTACATATCGAGTTTTGATGTTTTATTTACAACATTAAATTCAATTTGCCAATGCCAATGTCAAGTAAAAGTAGAGAAATTCAAGTCGAAAAAATGTACTCAAATTATCGTACAGTATTAGCTTCGCCTTTTCTATTAAATTTGAAAAATTGACACCCATGGGGTTATAAATCAGTAATTCTGATACATAAAAGCTAATGCTACTACCCCAATTAACCTTGGGTTTTATGGATATTGCCGATCAAATCCGTCCAATCTGACTAAATTTATGCTAAGGTTATTAAACATAGAATAATGCTTGTTTGCGACAGTCCGGGTGCTTATTTCCACAATAGCTTTCATTTTTTTGTCAAAACTTCTGACAAAAATATTTATTCTAGAATTGATTGACTGCAATAAAAAATAGATGATGTTGATCTCATAAAAAACTATGCCTTGGTTTTGTTGACCTTTTTGTCAACAATGATTTAAAACGTATTCAAGTAAATAAAAATCCATCCTTTTATCCACATAATTGAATTCCAAGGAAAAATTTAAAAAGTATTACATTTTCCTGTTTTAAAAGGATTTGTATTTCCTCATCTTTATCAAATTTTACTAGCCTCTCTTTAGTTAACCTTCCTCATTACAAATTTAAAACGTAGAAACCTAATATGAATTGAAGATGGGATTTCCATTTCTATTGTATCGCATAATTCAATAAACTGATATGCATCCGGTAGACACGATCAAAAGAATAGTCTGTTGGCATAATATAAAGTGGATAAGTCCTCATATTGATTAGGCTTTCAATGCTCAAGTCATATAAGCATGAGTAACCAACGGGTAAAAAAGCAGGACAAGGGATGTTTTATTACTTATATTATGCATATATTCATGGCATTTCATGTTTGAGATAGGAAATATGGTTGTCTGCAAAGGCATTAGACTTATTAGAGACAAAGAATCAAAAGTTTTTGAAAGAAAAGGTTAAAAAGCGCATTAAAGAGGGAACAATGTTATCATATGATGTTCAAGTGCACATAGATATCATTATTTTTAGTCATATTCTATGCAAGATGAATAAGTTAGAATATCCGAGTATTGAACAACTGACCATTGTTGCGCCTGATGGACGAAAGAATGGAGACCGATCCAAATTTTGGATGAATAGAAAGGTCAGGACAATTCAGGTTGTGACTTTTTGGTGAGATGTTGTAGAGGATGTAGCCTGAGTCATCTGGCTCAAGAATGGCCCTCACGATGTGAATTGTACTATTTTCCTGCCGAAATCCCAGAGAAAGGCTTAGACTACCCGGTTGAGAGAAATAGATCGCCAATCCTACAAAAAAGGTTACATTACATTGTCACGCTTCATTATTATTATGATATGATGATGCTATATATATAATGCTTGTTTCTTGGTGTATTTTACACTTTTATCAAGCCAACAAGGGACAACAGATTAATCTTTTTCACTATGGCAAATCGATGCTGAGGTGGGTGTACAACATGTCATTTATATATCACGCGATACCCTCATAAACTTGAAATACTGAGAGTGAGTACGCAGAAAATAATGTCATATATGAATACATACGGCTTAACACTTTACCACCACCGTCTGTCTGAATTTTATACTCATGTAACTTTCACCATGTACCGCTTTAGTTTATAACCGAACCGTTTCTCGTGTCAATTTCATATGTTGCTTGAACCCTGGTTTAATTTCTTCTTCTAGTTAAGTAATTGTTCAGCAAAACCAAATATCGCCCACTAGCTCTAGGAACGCCGGAAGAGATGCAAATTACTCACTGTTGACCTCCAAGTATTCCTTATAATAACGCCCATAGCTTAAAATACGAGAAACTTTCTCCAATCTGATTTCATCCCACAATACTTTATAAATAATGTAGTGGCCCTTCTAACCTACAAAACCACTTTATAAATACTTGTACCCAGTGAAGCTAAAACCTTTTTAGTACATTTACTACTACTGTTTACTTGTACAAACTACACAATAAAATAATATAATCGATAGCACTTAATTCTAATTCAAGTCCTCATAAAAACATATATTGCATGGTTCTCTAACATCGTGATAATATTTTTCAATCTATTCTGGTTTATGCTCTATGTATATATCTTTGTTTTAACAAAAATATGAATAGCCGAATTGGAAAACGCTTCCTTCCCTGCTGATGTGGCAGGGATGCTTTATTTACATACGTATATAATATTGTTTGATTATTTGTCAAAGAATCTATCCTATCGGGCAAATTACGCAGGGAGTATTATGCTGATGGACGTCAAACATGAAAACAGATTAACAAAATCACACACAATATGCCTTTCCCATCATTCCAAACTTCCGAAAACGGTATCTTGCACACTTCCGGGAGTTAAGTAAATGTAACAGTAAATGTATAAGAGAAAATTAAAATCAACTTTCACATTTTCAAAGCATATTCTTTAGACTATTTTAATTTACCATGCCTTTATACCAGTCTACTTGAGTACTAGTCACTGATGTAAAAATACCTTTCTATTTGTTTCATAACGTTAAGTCGAAGAAGCCTGGAGCAATTACTACATTGAACAATTTACTTTTCCATTTTTATTGTTATTGCACATATTACGTGCATACATTTGACAAAATCAGTGACGTTGACGGCATTGCTATTAATTTGCTTGTACTGATTTTCATCAAATTTCTCGTGTTTTTCAGGTAAAGGCCTATTAATTTTCCATTGCTTGCGTCATTTCGGAGAGACGACGTTTAGATTTAAGTACATTGATAATTCTTTTGTACGTCGAACTACTCGATGACGACATGTCTGCAAAAGTTTCCTTCTTTCACTTATTTCCATTCTATTATTTTAATCAAGTCTTTCATATTCAAAGTGAAACACATGGCAGATATTGACTAAATATATAGTTTAAAAGGAAACAAAACCCAGAAAAATCAGTAGGGACTGTCTGCCTGGTGTGACATATGATATCGTATAAGTGTAATTAGCAAAAGTAGATAGCCCCATAGGCTTTAGACTTTTGAGTTAGTATTTTTTCTTCCTTTTATCATTTGCAAACAAATGTTCAATACTTAGAGATGTGAAAGACTGTTATTTAGTATTGCTTTAGGTTATAATTTAATATTTTTTACCTATGTACCTAAGCATTCATCCATACTTTTAGATAGTTAGGAGTTAGCAACAGTCAGAAGTCCTTTCTCTTTCTTCCAATTCCTTGGAAAATCTATTATTCTCTTTATGCCGTGTGTTTTTGAAGAAAGTTTTCAGACTGTGTTATGTTACTACGTATTGTTAAGAGAAAACGGGAAGACAAAGGCGCCATGGGGTTGCGTGTATCAAGCATTATCATAACCATAAATGGATAGGTGGGGAAATTGGGGATAAAATATGTCAATATTATTCTGCAAAATAAAATCCGATGGATGTTAACGTTTCAAAGAACAGGTACTAAAGTTCCGTGGGGGAAGTACACTAACTAAGTCGATAGATCGATTCTACTAAGGATCAAGGATTTTTTGACGTAATAAAAAGTGGTGAAAACATCTATATATAATATAGTGTATACATAAAAAATGCCCACACGTTCATTTTAACATTAGCAGTTGCACCCCTCTATTTTCTAAACATTAATAACTTTTATAGCTACATGTGAATGCATGCATGCAAGTTTAACCTTTCCAAAAAAAATAAAATCCGATGACGGCTTTCAGTTTTCCATAATTTTTCAATCACGCCATACACACACACAGCAGTATGGACTTTCTAATGTTTTGCTTTCACCTTCAACCTTGTAATTTAAATTCCTTTGGTATAACCACAGCCCAGTATGTTCTATGGTAGCTTTGATAGCTCGAATAACACATTCCTAATTTTATTTCATCTAGCATCTCCCGAGTTTAGAATTGACTGCATTCTTTTTGTATGCGGTTTACTCAAGCACATGCATGCTAGTAGTAGTAAACAATCTATCTGAATTTTAAGTCTTAAGCTGTATTCAATACTACCTGGTTAGCTATGTATAATATACGGTTGAAATAGTAACAACATGTTTAACATATTACTGTAAAACTTTTCCATATGCCCTCTTTATAATGCGTTTTTATCTTATTGTTTCCCGTAAACTAAATGAAATGCCAATATATTGTTTAAGACTTAAGCAGGTGGTTAATATTTTCTCTAATGATGATGAGGTGCAATGCACAAGTTCTTACACTTGACTGGATGCCACTTCTGATCTTTGCAGATTTTACACCAAAATCTAACGGCTGTTCACCCACCTATAATATATATTTAAAGCTTAGTTCCATTCAAGAAATTCGTTTTAATGAAATAAAATTACTCGTGCTCTTTCAATGTACAAAAGTAGTAGATAAAGTGATAAAAAAAGAAAATTAGAAGAATGTAACAACCATCACCATCCGAAAGATGCAAGAGATATCAAACTGCACGCATTTCCGTTCTTTAACCACATATAAGTCTGCTCATTTGCAATTAACAACTGCAAAACCAGTGAAGAAACCCCATCCACAATAGTTGTACATCAGTACACTCAAGACACATTATTTCTTACATTCTAAGAGCATCCTATAAAGGTATTATTAGCTTGTCCAAAAACTGTGAAAAAGATAACAAGAAGAAATAATTGCGCATAGACATGTCTTCTTCATAGCTTTTTTCTCAAAAATTTGTGACCTGCGAAAGACGAACCCATTCAAAAGCTATTATAAAATATAACAATATACATTAAAAACACTATAATAAACTGAACCACTTATTACACTTATATCCGTAGATTAGTGCATGCCATGCAACATCAAGTTATACGAGTTTAACATCTCATTCATTAATTATCGTATAGTAATTAACCACAACTTTATTTATTGTTATTTATTACTCGGTGTGCATTTAGATTAGAAAGGAAAGATTGGCTGAAGAAGCCAGCGTAGTAAATCTTGTATTATGAAAGAACTTTTAATACATTGTGGCTGTTGAATTGCTAAAAAGTCAAGAGCATGATGCGATGGGATGGAATGATGAATATGATCGTGTTCCAGTCACTGGTTAAGAAAATATGAGATGAGATGACACGAGGATATCATCTTAAAGTTGTAAAATATCATATAAAGTACTTCTTTCCTTGCTTTTTATGTGAATTGTGAATGAATTTAAAACAAGACTCTCACATGTGTGGTCTCCTAGTTAAGTAATTCAGCATTATTCATGAATTGAACTACATACTACTACTAGGTACTACCAACCAACTACAACTGTCAGCTTAGATTACCTTTCCATAAATAAAACAACCTAATGTATATTTCAAATAGGGATTCGATTGCCTTTTACATGATTGTATCGAAGAGTGATACAATTGGACGGGTAATCGATACCTCATCTTTCAGCTATACATCCCCCACTATTTTTTGTACAAGCGTACACAATATAAATTCATAAATTATTATGCGATTACATTATTTTTCCCAGATGAAGATTTAGCTTCCTAGCTTCGCATATTGAGCAAGTGGTTACAATATTGTGTTTGTCGGATTAAACAAAAGGATTTATTTTCTCTTTACTTTTCTTCCCTACAGATTCGATCAACTAGAGCAGAGTGTATATTTTACTATATGATACTTTAGAGGATATTTTATACAATACAAGACCAAATACAACATTGCATTTTAAGAGAGGAATACACACAAAAACAGGACATTATACCACTTCTACATCCTTCATCCTACTGTTTAAAATATTTTATGTAAATTCTTATCAAATATAAATTGGTCGCGTCTTATTCATATTTACTGTATCTCATTTTAATTTTTTTTTGTCTGTAACTCATTTAATAGTCCGACTCAATTATCATGTTAAAAGATCCCGTGAGTTTAAAGAATAACCTAGTTATACTAACTTATCCCCTCTTTTCTATTCCATATTTGTAATCTGAGGAAGAAGCTGTTCTCATTTGTTTGGAAACTATATAGGAATGTTTATTTCATCTTGATTGTCTGAATGATCGGCTACTAATAAATAACAATATTGTTTATCTTTGCACCACACGTACATCAGCTAAGCTAAGCGTTCTTGTTGGATTACCAGAAAAGTAAAACAATACATTTAGAGCAGCTGAATCAAAAAGGAACAGAATTGAGAGAAGACGGCTACTTAAGGTGATACTAAAAGGGGAAAATGCCAGTTTCTCCAGCACCATCATCAGCCTTATTTCCATCCAGCATATCACTTTATTAGTATTTAAAAAAGCCACAGACATCATATCGTATTAATGAAATATGCAATGGGAATAATCATGATAAATATACTACAAAACTCTAAGGTGGTTGTGCCATGGATTATTCTGTTAACTTCTGTTTAGGTTTACGATCCAAATGTGTTTTTTTTGTAATCTCACTGTTTAGAAGAAACGGTAGGTATTGACTGTACTACTTCAACTATACTATTTCTACTACAATCGTCGGTAAGATGGAAAGAGGGAAAACATAATGATCTGCTTGAGAACACGTAATACTTATCTCATCTCATCAAATATGTAACACTCGTTACTCTCTAGTACAATATATTATCCTCTATGACCATTTTTATTTTATTGTAGTATATTTTATATATTTAATAAAGCTAAACTGAATGCAAGTTTTTCTTCCAATTTTAATTTTCTTCTGTGCTATCCAACATATATAGAGATATGCAGACATTACTTCCAATTTTATGTCAAAGCACGTTGTTTATGAAAGGTAGGGGATGATCAAAATCATTAGAATTCCGAACGAGACATGATGTATTTGTAATTATCACTATTGGTTGTATAAAAAACCCTACTAGATCTAGATACAGTTTGTGGGGATGAATCTCGTAGGTGTGTGTGTGTGTTTGTATGCGTTACAGAATTAGTTGGGTATTTATAGTGCGGGTGTATATTTTAATTTGATTACACTAGGTTTCTTATATAATGTGGTTCTTCATAGCTCTAGTAATTGTAAGTTTTGTAAGGTTCAACCAGGCATGGGGTTCCTATGAATTTATATTACGATGCTGGTTAAATAACTACTTGTAGAGACAATAATTACTATAACACTACTGCTACTACCGCTGTGGGTAACTTATTATTTTACCAGTATAGAATACAACAAGGAAAACCATACGAATGCAATGTGCTAAATATACAATCAATTTCCCTTTGTCGATGTGGATATTCTGGAAGTAAATTACATTTGAAATCCCAAATAGCTTTTAGCTGATAGCATTTGGCATTTACTGAGACCTGCTGATACCAAAAGTAGTAAATACTTCTTGAACCACCTTTCTTATGGAAATTAAGTTACGTTTTGTAAACAATTTCACAATCCAACTCCCGTGCTCCAGAGTTTCTCAACTGTTTTGTTGTCTATTTTCATGCAATGAGTGACAAGGAATTCTCTCCCATTTCATATTAAAGTGTCAGTCAAACACCTCTTTAAGCATTTTTCCATCAAATGCGGGCTTCCATGCAGTGCAGACGTGGAAGTGACGCTGATTATAATATCATACAAATATTTTTGACATAAAAAGCATAAAAAGCCAATGCTCTTTTGCCCTTTCTTATTCTTGTTAGATGGAAAGCCTTTACATGCGCATTTTTTAGACGTGAAAGGAAATCTAATAAAATTTCCAAAACTTTAATATTAATGCTGCTGAGATTTTAGCCATTGTGAACTGAAGAAGCTCTGAAAACTTGTAATATATATAGGGAAAAATGTATGAAGCTATCTTATTACAAAATATGTCAAAAATTGTATTAGAAAAAAATGTAAGTATTATAATCAATAAATAATCTTTACTTGAACATTTATTAGGTATAGTAAAAAATTAATTACAATTTCCAAAATTGTTCTTCTTTGTAGACTATTTTTAAAAAACCCTGTAATATATTTAAAATGTGACAAACTAATTATATAAGTTGACCTTTTGTATTCTTATTCAAAATAACTGTGATGTGTGACGTGCCCATGTCTTTGACGTGAAATAAAATTTTAATCAGTGTCCTTTTTTGGGTATTTAAACAGTTTCTAGGAATTTCCAAAATCCGTTAGTCTACCATAGTACAATAGAAAGAGCTATCGGTCAGTAAATCTGTCAAAATTTTACTCAGAAGGAAAAGTAAATCTTTTGTTGCACGAGAAGGATTGATGGCTGAGGGGAAAGTCAAATGTTGCATGTAAATTATTAAATCATCCCCAGTCACCTCAAGTAGACCACGATACCACCTACTCATACAATCCTTTATATTAGATGAAAATGATGGTGCATGCAAATTTTATTTAAGCCATATAATAGCTATGAATCCATTCTAATCCGTATTTTCCTAATTTGAGGTTTCGTATGTCGCCCCAATTACGTAAAGTGAGCTTATTTAGAGCTGGATCAGTTTGATCCCTCAGATTTTAGATAAACTACTCAACGGACTTATCACTATATCACATCCCACCCCAAATTTATTTGTATCTATAATTGTTTTATGTTTTAAGCTAATTAAATCCTAAAAGCGACAGCTCATTAAAATAGAATCATGAAAGTAATCTTACCTGATTTGCAGCAGCTGAGTAGTATCACTAGGAATACGAATGACTTAGTGTCCATTATGATGATGAAGCTTTCAGTAAAATGAGTCTACCCTTTCCCCACTACCCCCAACTGCCTTGTCTGGATGATCACGTTTACCAATTTGTGACTTCCGAGCCTACATCACTGATAGAACTAACGTTCCTGGCCATCTTTATCGTCTTATAGGCCTTTACACGACACTTGTTCAGTTTCTTAGAATCCCTTTAAGCGGACAATTGTAGTTCTGAGAAAAAACGGTGAGTAGGAAAAGTTTAAAAGTCACTCTTTTGTTGAGTAGTGATCTACTAAGAATGGGATTCACTACTCGTTCAGACTAGACTCAGACTATCCATGATTTTACACAGTTTTCTTTATCGTTTCATTTTGTGGAAAAGTAATAATGAGAGTGAGTGTTGGAAGCAGAGATTAAGATGAGATCCCTACTATTTTGAAACCGTGTGTTAAAGGGGAAGGATGAGACGGACGTAAATCTTACATAGTTGGCAATGGGAAATATACTGATAATAATTGGGATGAAGACGATGGCTCGAGCCAGACCGGTTGTTAAAGGTAGCACAGTAACTGATGCGAGTGAGTGAAGTTAGCAATTATGAAGGGATAGCAGAGCGAGGCTCACTATCAAAATCGGTGGACCACGGAGGAAGAGCGGAAAGGTTGTCACGGTTGACCAGGACAGGGTCGAATAGGGAATGCGGTGTCGATGAAGAGGGTTAAAGAACCTGCTTAAGTGTGATGACTACTTTCAGCTTGTTTGCTAACTTGCTTTTACCTGTCCCTACTTAAACTGTAATTGGGGAGTATGAATGTAAAACTCTGGTTATGAAGAAGGGCAGGAGCAGCAGTAATGAAGTTGCCCGTCCACTATGCCCCGCGTCTCTGGCTTCACTGATGAGATTGAATCGCTTGGATACCTTTCTCTTCTCACAAGTTTATTATTATATGTAAAAGTCTAATGCAGGTTACTTTCTTGCCTTATTCCTTTATTCAGCTCATTCAAGTGTCCATAATGCAATCGCTTAATTGTCCGGAGCAGATCTGCAAGGAAACTGAGTCCAACTTCTGGAGTTACATGCTAAGTTATATGAAAAAGGATTCCCTTAATATTCACGTGCATTTGGAACTCCTGTTCACAGTCAGAAGTAGTCCTCCTGCTCTCCAGTTCTTCAAACCTTGCTTTGCACAACCAGTTGCGACCTATACTGATGTTGGTTCCTATCCATCAGTCTCTGATTGAGTCTCATAGTTTTCATCAGTAACAGTTGCAATCCTAGCTCATTCTCAAGCTGAATTTCGCCTTGCGCATAATATCATCAGATTTCCAGCCACTATTTCCACACCCGTTTTAATAATTATTCCACTTTTCCATTTACTATTTTTCCATTCAGAATTCAGATGGACGGCTATCAATTCTCATTTCCTTAGTTTCCATCTAATCATCTCTTTCCGGTACATTTATCATATTACCCACTATTTTACATCCCTTTATCATGGACTTTTATTTCCCATTCCCCGAACTAGATTTTTCCTTAAAATTATTCCACCTTTCCAATACTTCAAGAATCATTCCACCCTTCGAACTATAATAATAGTAAATGCATTTTGAAAGAAATAATCCATTATTAAGTTAGATATGATAGGAGCTCAACTTCCTATACAAATACTTTTATCCAGAACTGATTAAGCAGTTTTTATGGATATCCTTCTAATTGTTGGCTTTGAAAGACTAGAACAATATCGATTTTCTGATCAGATTCAAACAATGTATATTACTGTCCAATCAAAAGATTTTTTTCTAACATGAAATCTATACAGTAAAGATTATAGAAAATTTATTAAGAAGGCTGGACATGGCTGCGGTTAGCTTTTTCGTCACATACATCTATTACTTGATTACATATATAACTGATTTCGTATCCATTCGTCAATAAGTATTTTGAGCTTAGAACATGATTCCTTATAAAGTTACCTAAATATGCGTAGAATTCTGTTTTCGTAATTTAAAAAACTCCATAGGTAATAATATGATTTAGAATGACTGAAATTTTACAAAATTCCTTAGACACGCATCGATGATTACATTAGTATTTGTGAGTTCTAGCTAGTTGGCAACCTGCATTATTTTTTACTTGTTAAGTGCACTCGCATTTTATTTTGCAATTAGTTTATAATATAATAAAATCGATCTTATCTAGGTCCCGCTGTATATTTTACCAACTGCTAATAAAAATGTTTCTCTTTATATCATTACCAGACACAAAATAGCCTCGAGGCGAGGATTATGGACAAATACGCTTATTAATAAGCAGGCCTAATTTGCTTAGTATGAATACAAAAAAAAAACTTTAAATGAATTTCCCTGAATATGAATGCTGTTATAAGAATGAAAGCACAAAATGTAATTCAAGCTGATGAAAGTTAATGCATTTATTCACGCGTATGAAAAAACACATTGTGAAACGAAATGTATCTGTTTTGATAGGATCATTTTGCCACAGATCATGGATTTTAGTTCATGCTGAAGTTTCATTTCACATAGAATGGAGTGGAAACAGACGGGAGTGAGTCCTTTATCGGCTAATAAGTCATATTAATTGCTATCTGATATATACATCCATTCTTTATTAAGAATCGAAAAACTGATAAGGTTTTGACGAAGTCTGCGAGGAGTCCAAGGTAACTCTATACATGTTGCTTTATTATTTTTATCCAGATAAATGTTGAGATAGCCTTAATTACAATAAAAATCGTCTTAATCCATATAGTTTGTTTGTAAGAAAGCATGGAGCGTCTTCCTGTAAACTGGATTGAATTCTTATTCATTTTAGTAGACTATAAATGTATCATACATGTACCAAGTAAACAACTTGGTATAAAATACAGGTAACTACTACCACAAATGTTGCTCCGCTTTACTGACTTCTATTCCTGAACCCTGACCAAAGGTAATTAGATAAGAATTCTAAAGGTAACATAATATAAAACGTGTATCACTTTCTATACTTGTTTGCTGGTCGCTTCCGAAAAGGATAAATAATTTGTCTCACATTCCCCATTTTTCATCAAAGATCCTGGATTATTATTGAACGCTGATTGTCTATCGTCTAGCATTCGTATGCATTTGGCACAGGTCATAAGTTCAACCCAAACTAAGAACACATATCATTGCATAGTTTCTAAATTCATTTTATATACTGAATAGTGCTCATATAACTTGTTTTTACGTTCAAAATTCTGTGTAACTAATCCTAGAAGTCAAAGGGAACAATGATTTACAAGGAAAAGACTCATTCACAGTTAAACCTCTCGTTTTATGTGTTCGCAGATAAGTAAAGAGATAAAAACGGAGTTACGATTTGTCTACACTTCTTAAAGTAAGTAGTGATGTCTTAAAAAGCTCAAAAATATTAATAAAAACCTAAGATTAGTACTACCTCATTATGTCTTACCTACTTCCATTCACTAAATGCGAGACCAATCCATAGGAATACATTTCCCACGAAAGTAACCTGAAACCTCAAGAGTAAGAGTCAGGTTGGGAATCGACAGGGTTTTAAGGGTGCTTTGCAAGAAACATATATCTCGTAATAATTTTGTATGTTTTGTTTTTGATATGCTTCTCTCTGAAGGCTATTTTCTGGAGTTTTGTGGTACGATAGAAATATCGTACAACTAACTAGTAGTAACATGCTTATGAATGTATCTACCCTTCTCTTTTCTTAAAAGAATAAAAATTGCTACATATGCCTACTAGAACTAACTTGTAACTTCATAATCAAGAATTTAAAGCCTAAATGGTACAGTTTATAAGATCCAGAAATAAAGCCGTCGTAAAATTTTGATGGCATCCACCTTGTAGTGTGGAGTTTCCATAAAATACTACACTATAATATTTTGCGGTCGCCACATGCAGGTACCAACGACAATTTGTGTATATGTATGAATATTTCTCCGGGCTGATAATTATGCAGGGTTAGAATCTATCAAATAAAAGTAATTACTATTTTGTCGTCAATTAAAATGAAGTCTTTAATAATGAAATTCATGAGATTCAAATAACTTTTTCTATACTGTTTCATCACAATGTGATGTTGAAGATCAGTCAATCATGCGTCAGTACGAGAACAAAGTAAAGGTTCCTGAACACGACAAAACCAAAATTAATGAAAAACATCGTAAACTATCGTAACAGCGCTTTGGATGATTTAAGTTGATGATAATTATGCTTCGTGCTTTTACTATAGTTTTTTTTATTTTGATCTTTTATTTCGTAATTTGGATGGCATATTCCAAACGGAACATATCTATATTTATATAACTACGCAAAAACAAGTCTAGCATATTATTTGATGACTTTCTTTCGGTCGGGTGCACAAACAACTTACAGACTCACCGAAGACCTTTCAGTAAAACAATAAAACGTAAAATAGAATCCACATTGGAAATGCAGAAGGGAGTTAAACAACAGAACTGATGACTTAATAACTTTACTCGTTCCTCATTACGGTTTTTTCCATTGTATAACCTGCCTAAATGTCCTGTTCTAAATAGGAGGGTTAGCGAAATGAATCCTAGCCATTGTTCAATCGCAATATTTATTTCCGAGGAGCCGAATAACCAAATGTCATCTTCGAATTATATTCTATTATGGTCAACCTGGTAAGACGTAATTGTCACTTCATAGACGTAAACAAGATTTTGTCTTCCACAAGAAATTTTCGAATTACATGCTTTTAGCTGATTGTGAGTGAATTGTTTATATGTTACTTACATGACATGTATAGACAATATTATAATGGTTTGGATTTTCCAATGTTTCTATTTTGTAAGACAATATAGACCTAACGAAAAGAGAAACAAGAGCTACCATTCATGTGACGTGTAAAAAACTAATTGTTGATTGATGGGTTATAATTTAATTTCTGTACCTTCTAATTAAACCATACATTCAAGATTTTCAGTACGAATGTCCCGGCCAAGGTAATGTCCTCTTTAACTATTCTTGCTATAAAGCTAGAAATTTTAACTATAAAATTGGGTCCCTTTTATTATTTTTGCAACTTTGCAATTATGAAATGATGTGTCCTTTTACCTTTCATGTTTGCCATTTATGTTCGGCGAAATCGAAGGGCAACTCTAATTTCTCTCAATTTCTCAACGCTTCAAATAAATTAAATAAATATTAAATATTAGATAATAATATTTTGATCTATTTTCTGCTCTAGTCTCAATTGGAAACTACCAACTACCGAAAAACATTGAATTAGAACCCCATCGGGAGTTAATGCTTCAACACTTCAAAAAGCCATGGGATTTAGTCGAGCAAGGGGGTTGTTCTGGAGGAAATGAATTTTCCAAAACACTTTTTATTTAAAACTTACGTTTTTATTCTCAAGGTTCCACAAAAAAATAATATTCTACTAAAGCAGCAAACCAGTACATTTTTTAAATTTACACGTTTTGGCTTAACTAAAGTACTAATCGCTTAAAAATCAAAGTTTTATTAATAAGTGTTTTGAAAATATTCTCTGGGCATACATTCAATATTCGGAGAAGTAATTTTTCCCATTCCCCCATTTAATACTTGCTTGTAAAACCTTTCTTCGCATGAACTACATCAGGCTTTCAGAAGTGAACTAAATTATCCTACGTTTGATCATTGTTGATATTGATTTCTCTAGTACGTGGTAAGAAGGCTATTCAAACTAAGCAAACCGAAGAAAAAAATGTTCTTTTACATCTTTCCTACAAGACGTCGTTTTCATTTCATTCTAATAATATCGGTAATTTGGATAGCATTCGACTTAAAATGATGAAGAAATTAGGGAGTAATAAATAGTTAATGCCCTATAGGGTAGGTTCAACATTCTATTTACAATTTGTACTGATTCATGAGATAGAATAATACTTTTTAACTCAAAGATACTCTGATCTTGAGTAGATTCAATATTGAAATCTCTAGGCAGGTACGAAATCGAGACTGTATCTGTAATCTGTAAACGCATGCAAAGCCGTTTCCAACTTCTGGGGAAGCAGTGAGGGAGGTATGCGGATCATGCACACACCATACACTACTACTACTACTGTAAGTAGGTAGACATATAGTATGAACGTGTATGTGCATGCATTATCGCTGGTCTTGAGCATTTATCCGCATTGTCAATTTGTCAATCAGTTTTCGTAATGATGTTTAACAAAATGTTGCTCGAAAAATGGGCCCGCAAAATTAAATTGTCTTTTATATATTTTTTATTCTACTATGAGGGAATGCAGTGCCAAATAGGTTGTGGTTAATAAATGTTAACTTCCTTACCCAAACCGCAACCCCTACTCGACGAGGGGAATCCAGCGGGGGTAGTCCCGTCTCTTAAATACGACATTTAACCCCCCAGTGAGCATAACCCCCTGGACGAAAAATGATCCCCAGTTCACGCCCGGCAAAAGTAGCATGGTTTCAGGGGAGGAGTTGCATTTCACCCCATTGTCACCGAGGGGGGCCCGGACCTGAAATCGGAAACGCAAACATGATAATTATTTACAAATTGGATAACTGTGGGGTATGTTTCTTTTTTTTATCGAACGCCGTCACGCGCATTACTAACTTGCACCGCGCCCCCCACAGGGGTAGTGGGGCAAAATACAACCCCCCTGAAAGCATGCTATTTTTCCGGACGTGAACTGGGGATCGTTTTTGGTCCGGGGGTTTTTACCCCTTGGGGGGTCTAATGTATTTAAGAAACGGTACCACCCTCATTAGATTCCCCTCATCAAGAGGTATCTTTTGGTAGTACTTTCACATGGGGTTTGAGGGACCCACTTTCTTCAACTTTACCGGTATAAAACGATTCAACGCTTAAAGCTTGTGATTTCAAGTTTAAGTTGTGCGATCTTTGACTGAATCAAGTCTAAAAGATCTACATGACTTCTGAAACCTAGTTAAAATACAATCAGCGTTCCAGAAAGCTAAGCAACGCTGTCAGTGGTTCCATCGTTTTGCCAGATAACCTTTAAATGGGCCAATTTTACTACAAAAACTAACAACAGCATCTTTCTGCCCTAAAGTGTGTACTCCAGTTATAATTTGCCACAAAGCATGTATCAACGCGCTTTCAAGAGCTGCAGCGTTTAAGATGATTAATATTTTAGATGGTAGGGTGCCGTTGCGTTGCTGTGTCATTTTAGGCTCTTATTAGATTTTTAGAAAAGCTTAAAAGAATTATGAGATTTAACACACTTACATATCTTAGTCAAGTGTCAATGTTATGTCACGTTAATTTCACATTTCTAGAGGTAAATAATTTGTTTCAAAATAGTTGTTATATTCTGGTACAGACATTAACACGAAAATACTTGATACAGTTTTTTTTACATTGAACATTCATTACGATTACGATTCACGAATATATGTACGACTAGTACTATTTGCTTTGTATTATTACATTATGTATAAAGGTCACACATTTTTGACATATCATTATACAGAAGACATGAATAATTTGGAAAATCAAAAGCGAATTAATGGATTTGAGATAGCTGAGACAGTAGACAGTTAGGACGAGAAGATTGCGGAAAGTCAAATACTCGAGGGAGCGATTATGATTTCCTGGGCTTGGCCTTCAAGGTATGAGCCTGCTGTTTGTCCTTGGATGTACGAGGTCGCTGAATGTCCTTGGAGGTACGAGGTTGCTGATTGTCTTTCGAGGTACGAGGTTGTTGAGTGTCCTTGGAGGTACGAGG
The DNA here is from genome assembly GCA_034698605.1 of Isotoma decorata. Lineage (NCBI taxonomy): Eukaryota > Metazoa > Arthropoda > Collembola > Entomobryomorpha > Isotomidae > Isotoma > Isotoma decorata. Next base: position 171,653 of record JAQGBU010000003.1, read on the forward strand.
TTGCTGCTGGTCCTTGGAGGTACGAGGTTGCTGATGGTCCTTGGAGGTACGAGGTTGCTCATTGTCCTTGGAGGTACGAGGTCGCTGAATGTCCTTGGAGGTAAGAGGTCGCTGAATGTCCTTGGAGGTACGAGGTTGCTGATTATCCTTGGAGGTACGAGGTCGCTGAATGTCCTTGGAGGTACGAGGTTGCTGATTGTCCTTGGAGGTACGAGGTCGCTGAATGTCCTTGGAGGTACGAGCTGGCTGTTTCTCCTTGATGGTATGAGGTTGCTGTATCTCCTTAGAGGTACCAGCTTGCTGAATGTCCTTGGAGGTACGAGCTTGCTGTTTCTCCTTGATGGTATGAGGTTGCTGTATCTCCTTAGAGGTACCAGCTTGCTGAATGTCCTTGGAGGTGCGAGCTTGCTGTTTCTCCTTGATGGTATGAGGTTGCTGTATCTCCTTAGAGGTACCAGCTTGCTGATTCTCCTTCTTGACGTTATGAGCTTGCTGATTCTCTTCAACCGCATTAATTACTGTCACCTTCGTCATCAAGGGTTCAGCAGCTAATGCAGCTTCCTTTTCTTCCTTTTGACTTAACTGGTATTCATAAGCAGCAGGGTGAATTTTGAATCCAAATAGCATTGGAGTGTAGCTGTCTGTAGAAGGTTCTGGACGAAGCTCGGGGTAAGTCATAAAAAACATGTGCGGAAATCCTGTCCCAAAGGCAGCTCCATCAGTTTCCCTGAAGCGGTTGAACATGGGTAAGTAAACATCTCGACACTTTGGGCAATAGATCTTCACTGAATCGTCTCCAGGCAAATCGGACATCCCTAGATAAAATTCAGTAAATGAATAAAATACTCGTCACAACACACAATATACGACGTCCTTTCGTATATGACATGACATGACATGCTGAAGAATGATTCTTCTAGGATAAAAAATTTCAAAAAAAACTAATATTACGATGCTCAGTATGAAGCATTACCAAGAGGAAGTACTGGCTGATCCCTGCAGAAAATCCGAGGACAAGTGCCAAAATCTTGGTTCTTATACTTCTCTAACATTGCTTCGAGTCCTTCTGGGGTGACAATGAAGCGACAGTGTATCATTTCATAAAGCAGCTCTGCGGCTTGCTCAACGAGATCAATTTGTGAGGCCCGTTTATCCCTCCTGTCACCAGCAATGTCATGCTCTACATATTCCAAGTCCAGAATTATATTTATCGCCTGATCATAGTGTGGTACTTGTTCGCTCAGCCCCGTCAAGTTGAACGTGTCCAAAATGTACTCTTCATGGACCTATCCATAAAAGTTATTGGCATGTAAATTAACCTAATGGGATGTGATATTTTTTGTGCATTAAAACCATCGACTCACCTCAGTAAGGCACTCATTTCCTCTGAGACGACAAAACCACTTAATCCAACCTCCATCAATAGCAGCCTTTGCATTCTTTTTGGTTTGCTTCGACCTCCTCCTTGGGGGCTCCAGCTTGACTTCGATCTCCGGGCTCTCGTCTAAGCTATCCCGGCTCAAAATAACGGCTAAACTATTTGCACGCGCCAGTCTGGAAAAAAAAATTACAACGTCCAGGTAAACTACAAAAAATAAATGACATTCAATATTTTACAAATTTCATTTTCTACTCAAATCCAAAAAACCACACATAATAAAAGTTTGTAAAAAATTACTTGGAAAACTAGAGTAAATCTAGGTGGAAATCAAAAAGGATTACGGGACACTTTTAATGTTTTATAGATAATTTTAAATTTTAAAGGATAATCTCAGAAAATCAATCACAGAATTTAAAAAATTGTGAAATTTCCAATTAGGCCGAAAATTTTCTTGGTGAACGATTTTTTTAGACGTGTGTACTCTTCGGAGAGAAAAGAAGAACTGAAAGCACCTTAGATACGAAGTAGCTCGCTTACTTTCTAACATCTTCCTGTTTGCTAAATGTTTTATTTTTAGCCCGAGCCTAGGGCTTATGAACCCGGTATGTCCGTCCGTCCGTCTGTCTAACGATAACTCAAGACGGCATGAACCGATTTGGATGAAATTTTGACCACACCTGTATTTCACCAAATCAGGAACCGAGTTCGAAGATGGGCTG